>VXBL01002906.1:494653-526411 GCA_013400195.1 Aramus guarauna | reverse complement strand
GCAGGAAGGCAGAGGGATGGGATTTGGGAGCGTGCCCGGCTGTCACCCCGCCCCACAGAAGCTGCTGAAACCCAGTGCTGGAGCCCCACGATGCTGGGCCTGAGTGAAAGCCCTTTTTTCCAGCATGGAAGAAGTGTGTGAGCTCACCGTGAGGTCCCTCACATCCCGTACTGGCCCGGGGAGCTGCTCCAGGGGTGCGGGTGGGGACATTTGATGAGGTCCCGCACGCTCCTGCGGTGGTAGCTGCTGTGGCACTCTCGGCGGTGTGGAAAGAGCAGGGCAAGCGGCGCTCCGTGAATGATTAGGTGCCGGTGAATGCTTTGCTGGGCACAAGATACTTGTTTTGTTGCACATTTGTATGTTAAGGCTCATCAGTATTCACCACCACTTCCCTGCTAAAGATACGCTGTCGGTGCCTGAAACGGGCTTGCTTGAAGGCCTCACATTTTGGGGCCATTACCCCTGAATGACAAATAACAGGCAGATCCCAGGGGGAGCAAAGCTGAGAACTCCACCAGCAGCAAGATCTCGGTCCATGTGCTGCGTGCCCATCTCTCTCCTCCTCGGTCTGCTCTTCCTCCGTTCTGCTCGTGAGCACCCTCTCGTAGAGCAGAGGAGAGACCTGAACCCTCGGCACGGCAGTGACTGCACACATAACACTGTGGAATACAGAGAGTAATCAAAGGGATGAAAACGTGCATCTCCCCTTTCCCATTTCACAGATCTAAGCATTTCAGTATTTGCCAGAAGATTTTCAGACCGAAATGTGGCTTTCTTTTGCTCCTTCAAAATGCTGATGCGCTCAGTAGTGGGTACATGATAAGCGTGGCTAGCCTGTGCCCTGTGGGAGTATACATAATACTGGTGCCAGCTCTCATGACAGTCCTGCAAGTCCCGTGATAGCTGGCATCTTCGGGAAGCTGACTTTCATTTAAAATAAACCTCCTGGTCGTGAAGATGATGTTACAAATGTGATCCAAGATTACCTGAAAGGCTCAGCAACAAAACAATAAATGCAAAAATGCAGAGATTAAAAAAAAGGATCAAGATGTTGAGGTGTCCTTCGTGAGTTTCAGAGATGGGGAGTTAGGTTTCAGCAGCCACGTACTTCTTGTCTAGGTGTGGCCTGATTCTGTCACTCACCTCCCCAGAAGACAGTGACACGGCCTGTGAGTCCAGCTGGTGTTTAACACAGCGGGGATGTCAGAGGCCTTGCAAACAAACATTGGCCCCACGCTGACCATGTTATTCCTGGGAACACATCTTCAGGGCTTTTGAGATCTTGAAAAGCAGGAATGAGGGCAATATAAGACTAGCAATGCTTTCTGTTGCACTGATTTCAATGCACGCATTCAGTCTGACTCTGAAATAGCAAAGGAGATAGCCAAACGATCCACAGAAATAGCCCCCTCAGCTGCCTCCACAATGGTACTCAATTCCTCAGCCAAGCCTTCAACAAGCCAACAACAGGGAAGTCTTTACCCCACCTCACGGCTAATATGATGCAAATGTCATGTTTGGAAGACTTTGCAGTCCAATGGCTGTGTTAACTCTTTGTCTACCTTAGCATTTGTTGCCATGCACGTAGACATCAGCATGCGCTTCCAGTGGGGTGTGCAGTGGCAGTTATTCCTCAAATGCCACGGAGTAGCCGACGGCGCGGCGGGTAAAGCACCCATATTCATTCCCATTCCCCCAGTTCACGTCTGAGGGAGGGGATGGGGGAAGGCTCTGCTTCCCAGCCTTAGCGACTACAGCTTCATCCTACCAGCAAATTCCAGCTGCCTTCCGTATCCCTCCAGCTGCCAGGTCTCAGATTTCCCCCAGACAGCGCCTATGGTGCTGTTGTGCATTATCAGCTCGGTCGTCTTTGCCTGGAGTTTGAGGACAGTGTAACAGTAGTCGAACTTCATATCACAACAAATAAATAGGAGAGGAACCAGGTCCTGCAGTGCCTTGTGTGTGGAGAACATATGCCACAGGGCATATTGTGCTGCTAATGCGAAGATTTGGGTGCTGTTCTGGAGACAGGGCTATGGCTGTAGGGTGACAACCTTTTTTAGTGTCACAGGCGTGATGGACTAGAAACACGTTACCCTGTCTGGATTCTCCCACTCTGACTTCTTTGTCTCTTTGAGGCCATTTTTAAGGACTTGCTGGGAGATGAGCCATGTAGGGATGAAGGCAGCACCATTTCCCTGGGAATGGGAAAGCAGGGAAAATCCTTGCTTTATCTGCCTGCATCTTAACTCATAACTGTGTGTGATTCCTAGAGCTGTGGCACCAGAAGCTCAGGCTTTGTCAGAGAGCTCCAAACCTCTGCTCCATCCCCAAATGGTCTTTAATAGCATCGCAGGCTGTGCTTGCTGAAGATCATCCAGGGGGAGAGACTGGTGGCAGGGACATGCAGAAGTTAAAGACAAATTTGCCCATCCATGGCTGGCCTGGGGACCTCCCTCTTTTGACCTGAACCTCCGCTTTTAAGTTTCCCTTCTCTGCTACTGTCCTGGTTTCTTCTGGCAACAGGCTCCTGCAAGAAACAGAGCCTTGCTCCTCTCAGAGAAGATGCCGGATGCGGCCCCTCTCCATCTAGGCATCTTCCACTGCAGGATGAGCAGTTGAGAGAAGGGGACCCAAGGGGAGCCTCGCCGCGGCAGCACCGAGCTCACGGATTGCCGACAGCCGTGTGGCACCGGCAGTGAAGCTGTGCTGGGTGTCCCTGGGACAGGGACGATTGCCAGGCACTGCCTAGTGCCAGAGCAGGAGAGGACAGTGCCCAGGCACAGAAAGGTGCCTTTCCCTCCGGCAGCCTGCTTTGCCTGGCCACCAAGACACCCTGCAGCCAAGCAGCTCTCCTCTCCTCTAATCTGCTTCTTGGTTTCGCCCCGGTGGGGTGGCACCAGCACCAGCTGTCTCCTCCTCGGGGACTGCACAAACGCATCTGGTGAGGTTTTTGCCCATGGCAAGTGGCAGACTGGGGGAGAGTAGTGGCAGCTGGAGGTAGCAGGAGTGGAGGGGGAAAAAGCAACCCCTCTGTGCATGTGTCCTCCTGGTCAGCTCTGCTCATGCATCTCCTGCAGCCCCCTTTGTTCTCACTTCACGCTGTGATGGCCAGAAGTCACTGTACTTGCTCAGGACATCATTTTATTCGAGTCCTTTATGCCATGTGGGGCAGCTTCTCTAGTTGATGCCTTCAGCGAGGCAACCCCCGTCTGTCAGATGTGTTTCATCTCTCCGGGGGGAAGAACCATGGGCACAGCTGAAGGTCAGGTTTCAGAGGAGGCAGTTGATACCTGATGTCTGCCTGACACCAAAGGGATTCACTAGGGCAGGAGCCGGCGAGCTCGTCCTTGGTACCGGAGCAGTCCTCCTGAGTGGATGGCTTCTACCCTTTCACTGGAAAGTTCAGAGGAGCACAGAAAGTTGCCACAACTGGGGGGGACATGGCACATTGAGGATGCTGAGGACCAGGGACTCGTTTCAAAGCCCTGTCTCCAGACCCTCCTCTGGCAGGCTCCCTGCAGCGCCTGCTGGAAAACACTGCTTAAAAGCAGCCGGCATCCCCTGGAGCCTTGGGGGAAGCTGCAAAGGAAAACCAGCATCCTGGAAGGAGGAAAAAGCCCCCCCGCACAGCCAGCACTGAAGGATGGGGGAGCAGGATGCTCTCCGTGCTGCTGGTCCTCCCAAAGCTTTCCGCTCTCCCTGGGTCCCAGCAGGAACCATGCAGCTGCTGACAGCTATTAATAGACAGGGAGAACGTGGGTTTTGTCTCCTACTGCTTCCTGGGATGAATAGTAATTACCCTTAATTAGACTGGATTTGGTTCCACCTCCTACCTTCTAGCCCCCTTGCCTGTGCTGCCAGGGAGAGACCGGCCCATCTGCTGCCTGTGCCGGCTCTGCGGGGAGCGGGGCTCGGCAGCGGGAGCAGAGGCTCATCTCCCCGGGACGTCCCGTGGGCCATGCCTGTGGATGCTGGGCACAGGGAGGGAGGCAGAGCCTGGCAGCTGTCTCACCCTGGCCCTTTGATGGCAGGCAGGAGCCCTGCAGGAGGTGAGATAAATGATCCCACCAAAGCCTGAGGGTGCGAGTGGGTTGGATGCTCTCTCTTTGAGATTAAAGAAACAAGACAGGGGAAGAAATAATCAGGGGATCTGACCTGCCATTATGGTTGGCATCCCCACCACCATGCATTGCACCACGGTCTGTGAAAAGGGGCTTCCTTCCTTCACTGCTCCTGCAAGCCAGTCCCGGGATAAACTTGGACTTGTTCCCCCGTATCCCACAGGGCAGAGCCCAGCTGCCATGGGGATGACGTTAGAGGGGTTAGTAAGGATATGACCTGCCCAAGGGGGATGGTTTTTTCCTTCTTATGCCACTCCACCTCTGGCCTGAACTCTGAAGCAGGAAGGTTTCTTTCAACCAGGTTAATTTAACTCAGATGCAAAAATAGTGCAGGAGGTTTTCTTCATCCTCTGGGGCTGTGCCTCCCAGGAATAGCATCCCAGGAAGATGGAGGCAAAGGTGGATGGCTGTTAAATCTTCCCTGTACGTCCCAGACTCTGGCTTTATGGCAGGACATCCTCTGCCCCGCTGTTTGCCCAGGATGCTTGGTAAGGCTGCACTTCACTAACCCCACTTCTGTGCGGTCCTGAACAGCCACAAATCCTTGCTGCTCCCCTAAAACTCGGATATATCCCTGCTTGGTTCAGCTCAGCAGCTGGCAACACTTTCCAGCCTTCAGTGACCCTTGGTGCCTGTAGCAGAGTGAGAGGAAAAGGGTGGACACACTGCCTCATCCTGCCAGGCTGAAGCTCCCCAGGCGAGATGGTTTATTTGCCTCTTCTTAGTTTTTTAATTTTTTTTTTCCAGACCCTATATTTTCTTGACTGAATCACGAAAACCTTCCTGTGGGCAGGCTCTGTGCTGAAAGACCTACTGGCTCCTGTTTGCAAACGCCTCTCTCCTTGCTGCTGGAGTACTCTCTCCTTCCCTCGCTCTGAGATCCCTCCAACGTCAGGCCAGAAGACTCAGGTCCCTCTGCTGACTCCCACTCAGCCCCTTGCATCGCATCCAAATGCCAGATGGTACGCTAGGCTCGGGCAGGAGCTGTGCCAGGCTTTCCTCCCTTTCTCTCCACCCTTAGATCTACAGAAAAGACAAGGAGAACCGGCACAGCCAGATTTCAGGCTGCCATGTTTGCCCCGGCTTCCCTGCTCTTCAGCGCCAGTCATGGTGGGACTGAAGTGGGCGCTGGCAGAACCCCAGACCGAGGGGTGCCAGGGAAGAGAGGACCCGCTCAGAAGCTCTCCCCTGCGACCAGCTCCCAGGCTATGCTATAATTAACAAGCAATGCCTAGGATGCAACCGCAGCCGCTGCTTCCTCCACGCTCCCTCGCCCCACTTCCTTCCTTGTTGGAAAATTTCTTATTTGGCCGGGTTTCTCACCACCACTGGGTAGTTCCCCACCTGCAAAGCACAAGTCTTCAAGCAAGCTTCTCTCAGGCAGGACCTGCCCCCACTCCCCCCGCTGAAATGAGAAGGAGGAGGGGAAAAGCAGAGCAACCATCCTGCCAGAAAGTGTCTCAGTTGCTGTGGGCAGCAGAAACATCCTATTTGTGAGCCCTGCTGGGAGCACGGGGCTGTATTTGGGCAGCAAAAGGGAGTCAGGGAGGATTTGCGCAGATATTCCCATCCTTTCTGCTTCAGGTGGCTGTGTTAGCGCAACTCCTGCTGCTTTCGGCTCAGAACTGGGTGGCCCCTTGAGCAATCCCTCCTTTCCTGGAGGGACTCTGACACTCTCCGCTGGCTCTTCTTGATACCCAGGGATGGGCATCTCCATCAGCACTGCCTGAGCTCCAGGGTCTCTGCTGTCGCTCCTGTGTCACAGCAATCCCCACAGACCCTGTCCCCGGACCACGTGTCCCCTCACCGCCAGGCTGGTGCCACTCATCTCCTTGGAGGGGACGGGGAAGACATCTCCCTTAGGAGAGCCCAGGAGGAGTCATGCTCCGAAACAGGGCTAGCTTCAGCAGGTCAGGCGATGAAGGAGGTCATTAATAGAGAAATGCCGGTCACAGAACGCTTTTGGCAGCCCTCCTCCTCTGCACCTCTATTTCTGTGAAAGGGGGTGCTGTCCTGTCCTCACCGAGGGTGCGGGCTGTGACCAGCTCCCTTTGGCCGCGCTGGCCACGCCGGTCCCTGCCCTGCGCACTTGCCCGCCGGCTGCAGGGCTCTCCCACACGGACGGCGTCACCTCCCTCGACAAACCTGGCAGCGGGTGCGTGAGCCAAGCCGGGTGCCGTGCGGGAGAGGAAAGCTGGCTGCATCTTCACTTGGAGGAGGAAAGCATCTAGTTAGTGACTTCTATTCCTGTCTGGGCTTGTTGCAGCCTTCACGACATTCAGAGCAGGTGTGAAGCTTTTCCCTTCCCAGGCTGGGGATGAGAGTTAGTGGGAGGCTGTTTTGCAGCACTCTCCTGGAGACACGCTGTTGGTTTTGCGTGGTCTTTTTTTTCCCTGGGGTGGTCCATGCTTTGCATTTTAGCTTGTGACTCTGTGTCATTCCCTGCTCTGCCCCAATTTCCACCTCTCCCTGTTGTGCTGTGCTTTGATAAACCCAAGGTGCTTGCAACAAGGGTAAGTGCTGTAGAGAGGCCTGGAGGGAGGGTCAGGTCCCACGGCACAGGCAGTGCACAGGGAGATTTTGAAAAGCCCACAGGGCGGGCAGTGCAGCATCTCTCCCTCGTGTGGCCACCAGAAAGCAGCTCAGAGGTCCAGGGGCTTTGTTATATTTGAAATGAGGGCATCATCCCTGCTTGCCTTATTTACCCCTGAGGCCAGCTGGGCTGTGACTGGGGGCCGCCCAATACCCCTTGCAGCCAGCCATCCCCTCTGTTGAAGACTGGGGATGCTCCTCAGAGCCTGACCCACAGAAGAGGGAGAGCAGTGGGGAGGGGGTGAGCTCTTCCAGCACCCCTGAGCCAGCTGGGCTGCGTGGGTTGGGGAGGTGGGGGTACCTGGGGAAGAAGGTGCCTTTTCCAACTCTCAGACTTTTGGTGTCCCCCAGCAGCAGCCCCGTACATCCTGCATCAGCAGGGTCTGCTGTGGGCAACCTGGGGGGGGGCTGAAGGGAGGGCCCAATCCACCCTGTTGCAGCAAGGACAATGTCAGGGCGGTCACCGTGGCGGGAGTCAGACACTGATGGGATAGGACAGCCTGGGAGCTTGCGCACCAAGGGCTGCTGAGTTGACACTGTCCTTTGGTGCCCTCTTCCCACCCCAGTGGAGCCCAGCACTGGCAGGGCTGGGGAGCTGCCAGCTGCCATCACTGTCCCTCCAGAGCCACGCTCTGTGACAGATCCGCTTCCCACCCCTGCTGCGCCCGGCTCCAGGCACTCCCTGGCCCTGCAGCGGGGTGCGGAGGCCACGGCAGAGCCCCAGCCCCCTTCACGCTCTCTTTCAGGGCTCAGCTGATGGAGCAGGGGAGCCCGAGGCATCACACTGCGTGCTCGGGGGAGCTGGGAGCGTGCTGCCAAACAGCTCCGGCTGCAGCTACCTGCCGCTGCTTGTCTGCCTGTCTCTGCCGTGTCCGGCAGCATCGCGGGCCAGCTCAGGGAGAACCAGCGGGCTTCCCTCTTGCGCCCCATCGCCGCATTTGGATTGCACTAGCAAAGGGACCGGGGCTCAGCCCTGGCACGCTGCAGGCTCTGCTTGCAGCTGCTGAGCTGGGCTGCCTGGAAACGGCACGCTTGAGGATTTGTTCAAGGGCCAGACTTGCCTGGTGCCTGCAGGGTGCCTTTGACCCCACGAGGAACGACCCGGAGCGTTCCCGAGGACCCCTGAAGTGCCAGCGATGTGCCAAGCCCGGCTGCTGCCTCTGTGCCTGGCCTGTCCCTGGGTTATGCCACACAGTGCTTCCGCCAGGCCGGTGCAAAGCCTTCCCTCCCTGATTTCTAAACCCAGCTGTACCCCTCTACTGCAAGGCCTCCAGCTCCGCCTGCTAGGGCCAACTCATCCCATTTGGCCGTGCTTTATGGCTGCACTACTTGGTGGGTCTCTCCTTCTTCCATCTTCCCTCCCCGGCCGGGGTTGGGTGTCCAGGGTGATGCTGCTCCCCTGGGGCTGGGGGCTCCAGCCACAGAGCCATCGCTTGCGGTTTTATCAGCAAGGAGCCACCAGCACGGGAGCTCCCCAGCTCCCCAATGTGGACAAGGGGGTCTCTTCTCCCAGAGCTGACTCTGGCAGGGAGCGATGGTGCTCGTAGCAGGGACACGCCAGACATCCCACTCCGTGCTGCTGCATGGCCACGAGAGCTAGCAGCTCTCGGGTCACTCTTGGGGTGACCAACCCGCTGCAGGGAGCTCTCCTGGCTTTCCAGAGCTCTGGTCTGTTCCAGGTGGGTGATTCCTGTGTTTCTATAACAAGGCAGGGGAAGAAAATTAAAAGCCCAAGTGAGCAAAGCAGCCAGGCTGAGCCAGGAACCGTCAGAGATGCCTCTGTCAACACACGGCAGCCGAGCAGCTTCTTAATTATTGATGGTGCTTATAAATAAATGCTGGGACAGGGAGGAGAAGGTTACAGCGGAGCAGAGAAGCCACCTCTGGGTGGGGGAGGGAACCTGAGACCTTGCTTGTTTTAAAGGTCATTTAGTTTTGCATCTCTTCCTCTCTTTCTCCATAAAACTCGGTGATATTTGAGTTGATGGATTATCTTCCTTGTGCCGCTGCTTCTTGCACCTGCCTAACCAGGCCAGCCAGGAGGAGGAGGGAGGAAAAGGACCCGCAAGTGGGGGCAGTGAGGGAAAGAAGGGAGGGGGAGGGAGGGAACGCCATCTGAAATGTGGGACAAACAGGCAAACGAGGAGACAACAAAATTAGTAGAGCAGCAAATCCCAACCCGAGTGTAAATAATTCCTCATCATGTGAAAAGAAGGTCTACGTAGGCTCAGATTTATCTTCCCGTTCCTGGAGCTCAAGCCCAGGCAACCTCTGATGCAAAGCACGAGGGAAGTGCGTGAAGCGAGGCTGGGCAAGGACTAGAAGGAGACACAGGGATCTTGGTCAAGGACTGGAATAGTAACCCAGTGTACGCGTAGCCTCAGGGACTTTCGCAGTAGGCTTGGGCTGGAGCGTCCTGGTAGACTAAGACCCAGAATAGCACAAATCAACCAAAATTCACCCCTCGATGTCCCTCCAGCAGGCTGTGCCCCGGTCAGGAGGGTAGGCTCAGTAGCAGGGTGCTCCTAACAATGGTTGGGATGGTGGTGGCTCTGGTGGTGGAGAGGATGGAGTCCTTCTCCCAGCCCTGTGGGTTTTCCAAGTGCTTTCTGGAGGAGAGGAGCTTGGACTGCAGCTGAGCAAATCACTTCCCTCAGCAAGCAGCAGAGAAATGCCAGCTGCAATCCAAGCTGAGGAGCTGACTGCAAGGCGCCAGTGCTCTCGCACAGGGAACCGGCTGGCCGTGAAGGGCAGGCGGCAAAGGTGGGTTGCCAGGATTCCCCGTGAGATACATCTCCTGCCTCTGCAGGCTCTTGGCACACCGCTGCGGTGTAAGCCCGGCTCTTTCCCCAGCAATGCTCCTTGAGGGCTCAGAGACCCCCTGCCCTCCGTCACCAGGGGCTGCTCCTGCCCTGCCTGCATGCCCTACACACTGCCCGTCCCTCAGCTGAATGCCTGCAGTGCAGAGCCATCCCCTCCTTTCCCAGGCAGCTGGGATGCAGAAGATGAGTCGCAGCACCAGCTCAAGGTGGCCCTGAGCTGCTCCCGAGGGAGGGGATGTCCTGCCTTGCCACGAGTGTTCTGGGTTCATGGGCTCACCACTGCAGGTTTGTGTTGCTGTGCGGCAGCTGCCCATGGGAGGTGGTGTGATGGTTAGAGACTACAAGTGTAACCCAGGAACCCATACATATGTGGATGTGTGGGTTTCTGGGTTACACACGTGTACATGTGTGATGTAACTAGCTTGGTGCACACTATTACTATGCACATAGAATCATAGAGTGGGTTGGAAGAGACCTTTAAAAGTCATCTAGTCCACCTCCCCCTGCAATAAGCAGGGACATCTTCAACTAGATCAGGTTGGTCAGAGCCCCATCCAACCTGATCTTGAATGTTTCCAGGCATGGGGCATCTACAACCTCTCTGGGCAACCTGTTCCAGTGGGTAGGAAGAGACAACCATGTACTTTCTGCTCCCCTTTTGCTGAAGTCAGGTAGTTGCTTGGGATTGGGGCTGGCAAGCCCTTGCATTGCACATGCCCTTAAGGGACCTCAGGGTCCATCTGGACTTATGGAGGTGTTGCCAACCTGACAGCACCTGTTCACAGCAAAAAAACCATCGTCTCTTTAAATAGTTTCCCACTTCCTGCCATCCCTTCTGCGTGTGCTTGTTTGGAGTTGCAAATGTGTGCCCAGGATACTGCTCACACCTTAGATCGCTGATGACTGTAAGGGAATATAAGCTGCTCTTTTGGCTGGAGAGCTACATTTACAACGCATGTTTCATTCCCCCAAGCTCTCCCAGCTGAGCATCGCTTGACCTGCCACTGAAATGCAGGGCATCCCAGGCAGAAACACACTGCGGCTGCAGCACGGGACATGAATGCATGGTCCTTCTGCAGCAGGGAAAGGGGAGGATGGGACGTCAGTCTGTGCACTGGGGGCTCGCCAGGAGAACTGCAGGAAACGCTCTCTCCTAAGGTCAGCGCTGCCTTGGCACAGCCAGAGCTCAAAACCCAGCATTGCTACTGTAGCAAGCTACTTTACCAGCCTGGGATGGTGTGGGCACCACAGATACCTCCACAAACTACGCTTTGGTACTCGTCTCCTCTTCCAGTTACAGAGCAGGTTTAGTGCTACTGAGCTTATGAGATCTAGTAAGATCGTGAGTTGGTTATGCTGTGACCTCATTGATGACCCACTTAAATCCTTGCATGCTGAGAAAAAAGAAAAGAAATACTGAATTTCATGCCCAGAAAGGCAAAGAGCAACAAAGGAGGAGAAAGAAAATGGGCTCCAACCTGGAAGGTCCCCCCAGGACTGCCCCAGCTGAGGCAGGAGAAGAGCCAGCACCATCACAGCAGGCTGCAGCCCGGCTCCCCAACCACGTGGTGTTTAACATTTACAGGAAGACAGTGGAGGAGATGCAGCAGCCCTGGATGTAAGGGGTGCTAGGGCTGCTGCAGAGGCAAAGAAGAGGCTGCAGTTCCAGCTGGAGGTGCAGAAGCTGAGGAAAGTGGATCTCAAACTAGTGTGGAGACAGCCTAGGACTGGCCTGATCCCACATGGCTGCTGCAGGTCTTTCAGCTGGCCCCCGCAGGTAGCTGTGGGCACAGAGAAGTTGGGAAGGGCTATGCAGGTGGTTGAGTGCTCCCTGCTCAACGATATGCTGCCAGCCCCTCCAGAGTTGTTTGATGAGCTGTGGGATTTCGACTTCAGCAGCCTCCTGCCATCCTGTGCCACCTTATGGAATGCCTGGCTGCTGAGGTCACCCAAGACCACCCACAGACTCCACATAGGACGACCACACCAACACTCCTACTCTGCTTTAGGAGCCCTATAACCCTTGCTGGCTGATGTGCAAGCAGTGTTAGACTGTGGTGAGCCTCTCCCATTGCTCACCTTCCACCATCGCTTGGCCAAGCTGTAACTGCTATCGTGTAACTGACACCTTTCAGTTCCCCAAATGGCCTGGAAGGAGCTGCAGGACCCTTGATCCTTCCTCTAGTGCCTCTGCTTAGGATGCCGGGGGCTTATTTCTCACTGTGGGGCTGGGTCTGTCACTCAGAGCAGGAAGCCGCTGGGGTGCCAAGCCATCAGGTCTTTGCTGCTCACTTATTGCACCAGTCTCCTTCCACAGTGCTAAAGAGTCCAGCAGCTCCTGCAGCAGACATGGACCTCCTTACGAGGGCCCCAAGGGCCACCACCACCACCACTGCTCCAGTACCCCTGCAGCAGCAGCCCCTGGCCTTCCAGCTGAACAACGACAGGGGCTCGACTTCCACCTTCTCCATCAGTAAAGGCATCACCTCAAAGCCCTTAAGGGGCTGAGCAAAAGTTTACAAGGGATCAGTGGTTTTCTAGTTAAAAAAAAAAAACAAAACAGGCTGAAGAGGGTTAATTTTGTAAGGCTGCTGCTGGCAAGCTCAGGCTCTGCTTTTGGAGCACAGTGCAGGAGCAGCTCAACCCAGCATTCCGCTCCTCCTCCTCACACCTACTCTCCAATACCGAAAGGAGACATCATCTCCTGTAGCAGCTATTAATACAGTAACACAAATGCACACCAAAGTGCCCCAGGAAAGCGCTTTCCCAATATGACAGAGCACCCCTTCCCCACCCTGCATCTGGTATCGCTGCGGCTGGAATGAAACACAGGAGCTATGCAACACCAGGCACTAACACTGTTCTCAGCTGATGGCATGACGCATCCCCTGGGACTCCACACACCCTCCGCTCTTGTCACAAGGTCCCCAAAGCACTGGGCTAGATGTTCCAGCTCTCCCCTGCACTCTGGTTCCTCACAGAGACATTACAAGCACCAGCAGCAACTCTGCATCCAGAAATGGGAAAAAATTTGAGAAAAATACTGAGCTGCTCTGCTACAGCATATGGGAACACAGGCAGGATCTGTGGTGGGCAGCAACCCGCCCCACTGGCAGGGTGATGAAAGGAAGGGGGACTGTGCACCTGCCTGATGGCTGAACTCTCGGCAGCAGGGGCAGACGCCCAGGGACCTTGGCTCACAGTCCCCTTTGCAACAAGTCTTGCTTTAAGCTCTTAGGCTGGAAGTAATATTTACTGAATGAGTAAAGTCTGCAGTCCTGCTGCAACTGTAGTGGTCAGGGCTTTAGGGGAGCAGAAGATACTGGGGAGCACCACCAGCCCCTAAAGGCTCCCCATTCCTTCTGCCTCCAAGTCTTCATATTTACACCAGGCACTTACCCAAGTGCAAAACCACCTTCCCTGCACTTTGCAAAGATGAGAAGCGCTAGGGCTCACCACATGAGATACTGGGCTGGACAGCCACTGAGATAGGGAAAAACACCCTCATCCTCTAGTGATACCTCTAAGCCTACATCTCTTTTTCCCCAGGTGAGCTGTTCCCTGAAGAGAAAAGGGAGAGGAGGCTCTGCTAATACCAACTGATCACCCTCTCCCCCTCACAAAGATAGCTGAAAGTGGCCAAAGTCTCTCAGTAGGAGACTCCTTATCTATGTGACAGCCATTTCCTGCTCCCCATCCATCAGCATCACTGTGCTTCCACCTACCCTCCCTCTCTCCCCAAAAGCATGCAGCTATTGCCTCCTCCACCTCACTCCACAGTGCCAGGCAACCCTAGCTGCTGGTGAAACATCCCTGAAACACTGCTGTTGCTGCTCACAGGGTGAAACCTGCTTGTATCGCTATCCTGTTGCACCTTTGCCTCCGCTACCATGTGTGATGTCTATTTAGGTCCATACAGTATCTGAAATAACGGTGCTCTAGACATCACTCTAACACTGAAGTCTGAAATGTCTTTATGAGTTGAGTTTGCTGGGTCTGCTAGCACTTGTGAAAAATGACCAGTTTAGGAGAGAGACCTGCTCACCTCAAGGCTAAGTGTCCTGAGTTCCATTGCTGCAAGACAGCAACAGTTCCCATTCACACAACTCACCACATCCATGGGTGTTTTTAGGTAGGTGCTGGCAAGTAAAAAGCCAGAACACAGTGTGAGAAGGAAAGAGTTACAAGGGAGTGGCAGGAAGAAACAAGGATAACAACATTCATCTAAAGAAAAGGAGTGGAGGCTGGGATGATTTTGTTCCCTCTGTGCTTCAGTACCGAGGACTGGCTTTGGCACTAACCAGTTGCGTAGCCTAACAAGGCTGAGCCTGCAAGCAGGGTGGGACTTCTCTTCGTATTTCTAAATTATAGTAGCATTTTTAATCAGAGAGGTGTCCTCAGTTCTGCAGTAGGATGGGACTGCTTAGACAAGAGTGCGTGCTGACTTGCAGGGCTGCAGGGACAGAATGAACCCCTCTGCCAGACCAAGAGGGGGAAAAAAAAAAGGCGCAGCTAACAAGAAACAGCAGAGGATCAGATGCTCTCTACCCTTTAATAGCTTTAGGATAACACTGTGCCTTCTCTCCAGGCTGTCACAGAGCCTCTGTGCTGGTCTTGTGGCAAGAACTGCACTGTTGCAGAAGCAGCAGGATCTGCTGTTGCAATTGGTGCTGTCCAGGGTTCAATCCCCGTATGCTCATGCTGAGAACAGGCAGCATCGCTCTGTCGGTGGGATCAGGAGCGGGGTCTCTGCTGATCCCAGATGGTCACAAGTCAAGTGCTCCAGTGGAGCGATTGCAGCGTGGGAGCTGCTAAACCTTTCAGATCAGCAGAGTATGTGCTCTGCATCAAGTGTCCACGTAGCTTGCAGCTGGGGTGCATACAACTGTCCTGCCACCAAAGCATCACAGTTTACTCTGAGCGAACTCCAGCGCAGTATTCAGGGCTCCCTGCATGCCCTTGGCATTTCCACTGCCCTTAGCGACGACGGGAGAGCCTCCCGCCTTCCCTTCCATCTGTGCACAGACAGCCATGGCCCAGTCAGCAGCAGAGAACGCAGGGAGGCAATTCTGGGAAAGAAACACAGAGGAAAGTCATTCGGACTGCAGAGCACTTTGCAGTTTGGATAAAGAAAGGTAACAACATCTCCTCCTCACCCAGCCTGGGCCCTCACTAACCCAAGGCAGTCATGACTGTGAGGGACTACAAAGGCTGAGCTTACACGTTAATGCTGTCTTGCCCCTGGGCAAACATGGCCTGGAGGATCCAGGGATATCTGTGCCTAGCAGGGACTGAAAGCGTATCTGGTCTCAGCATGGTCATCTCAGGTCCTACCCCTATGCGATTAACCACGAACATCAGGCAGAATCCCAGGAAAAGTCTCAAATGGAAGCTGATGAGCCTTTGGAGGCAGGTTTCCTGTGTCACGTCTTACCTTGGACACCTGGCAGGCACAGAGCACCTCACCAGAAGCCTGAGGACTGAGCAGCAGGACTGATGTGCCCGGAGACTTGTTACACAGCTGGTTCACTACCTTCATTAGGATCTAGGAGAGACAGGAAGAAGAGGGGTCAAGCTACAGCAAAGTAGACTGGCGTGCAGCAGAAAATGTGCCCAGCAGCTCCCTGTTACTGTATGCAGCACCTGAGGTATCCCTGGGCCAGAGAGCAATGTGGATTACTCACCGAGAGAGAATCAGTTGGGACAGTATCAATGATGACAGGTTGGTTGCGATGTTTCACTAGCAGGTTTTGTGCCTTCTCTTCAGCCTGGAGGAGGAAACACACAGCACTTGAGAGGCTGCAGGTGGCACAGGGTGGGCTGGATGTATGTTAGCAGAACTCAAAGTAAGACTGGCAGACTGAAATCCCCACACGAAGACCTGTACAACCCTCTTTCCTCAAAAGCAAGCAGAGATGAACCCTTTCAAAAGTGGAATAGACAGTGACCCATTTGGTCCCCAGCTTCTCTCCTGGACTTACACATCGCTGCATGTCTCAGGAAGGCTCCTGTGGCAAGATGCTCCTACTTTTAAGGGCAGTTCTTACTGAGAACATTATGTCACCAATAAGCATTTCCAAAGGGCTTTTAATGTAAATTGGCAGAACAGAAATGCAGTGGGAAGCCACAGCAATATCCATATGGCTGGGAGAAAGGCTCTGTTCTGCCACTGCCTTACTGCAGAACCTTGTAAGGCCCTCTGTCAGGGCCATCTCATCTCCTCCACGTACAAACAGGGAAGTGATGCATATCTGCCTGTTGGTGTTTGCCAGAAGTGCTGATATGAGGCTCTCCATCTTCACAGGCAGACACACACGGGGATTTTGCAGGTGCCAAAAGCCCAGTCATTCACTGGCATTTTAAATGGCAGCCCTGGCTAATGCCCGTGAAATCAACCCAACAGCGCTGTGTGTGATTGTACCTGCTGTCTCCTGCCTCCTAACAGGACTCCAGTGACTGAGTGGCTGTGAAGTGTGACAGAGACGCCAGGTCCACTGGTGTACGCCACACAGCCCTACCACCAGGCTGCAGTAAGCGTGCTGCTGCCAAAGTACCTGCTGCACCTCCAGTTTCTTGATGGCTGTGTTGGCTGTTCGCTGTAGTGCTTTGAGGATGGTCTGTAGTTCTTTTCTTTGCCACTGGGGCATTGCAGTGCTAGCCACCACCTGCAAGACAAATTGCTCTGTAAGGATACCAAACTATACCTAGAAATAAACAGCTAGTTCTCTGGGAGGTCATGCTGGAGCCTGGCCTCTTCCCAGACCCTCCCACACCCCTATGTGATCAGGCCAGCCAGTCACTGTGGTGTGTAGCTTTCTCTTTTCAGCTGGGTATCTAAAGCCTGGGGAAACACGAGGACCCTTTTTCACCGCCTCCTGCTGCCTTCTCACATTCCCACTGGCAAAAAGTCATCGTGCAACAGAGGCACCAAAATACTAGTAGAAATCTTTGTGACCAAAGTAGCACCAGCAGATAGCAACATGCCCTTGCTATTGACCCATGGTGAGATGTGAACCCGGAAGGGAAGAAGTCATGCACCTCAAGTGTATAGATCCCACTCTGGGATCTTTCTGTACAGGAGTGTAATCCTTACTTTGGTCAACTGGCCCACTTCTTTGGAGAGGTTCTGCATCTCAGGAATAGAGGTGCTCCTCTGATTCATTCGTAGGGAGATGGAGTCCACTTCCATAGCCAAGCACTGGCCTACTTCCCGGGCCTGGAGAGAGAGAACACTTCAAATGCGGCAACAAAAAGAACGAGCAGGGACAGAGGAACTGAGAGGGGCAGCAAGGTCATAAACACTGAAGTGCTGCTCAGAATCTAGTGGAAAGACACCTACAGAGGCTTTAAGAATGACTGTCCTCAAGAGACTCTGAAACAGAACATTCCTCTCTAGATTTGCAACTGACACTAAATGGTCGCACCCAGGGGACCGAGATGTCATGCAGTTACGTATCCTCAGTATCTCACACCAAATCATCAGGATTTCACTGAGAAAAACTTAGGACCCTCATTTATTTCTTAATGCTCTTTTTCATTAGCAAATGCACTCTTGAAACTACTGACTAAAGAAACAAAAGAAACACTAAAGAAACCTAATCAGCTGTTCAAGCATATTTCTCGAGTTCAGCTGATCTTGGTGTATTTTCTTATTGCTTTCCCCAACACCATTGCTACCATTAATAAAAAAAGTCAATACAAGCTTTTTTCACCAGTGACAATCCTTATGGTTTGGAGCATTTCCTCCCTGCCAGATCTTTGTGCCTGTGATGGTCCTGTGTGACTTTAGACCAGGACAACAGAGAGTATGTAAGAAAAGCTGTGGACAACGAGGACTGCTCTGCGTAGCTAGAATACGCATCCCTTCTTTCAAGTCACTCCCTCAAGCCTGCAGTCTCCCTTGGCTGATTAACACATGCACACAGCTCCTCTCGGGGGCTCTCCAGGTCAGCACTGCCAGCAAAGCATGCAGATGTGCCCTGCAGCTTTTCATTCCTCTGCACCAAAGAAAGCCTTGCTAGGGACACTGTTGCACAGGAGACAGCCAGCCAAAAAAGCAACAGATTTGCAGGAGTGGGCTTTGCCTTTAGTCTTCCCAGTTCCACTGACAGTGAGTCACTCTCCTCTGACTGCAGCCTTAAAGGAAGCAGGCAAGGTTGCAGGGTCCCCAACACTTCCAGATATTCAAAGGACAGAGCGATCTCATGGACACAATAGTATGTTGCTTACTTTTTGTACAGACTCAGCCAGACCAGAACAACATTTTAGCAGGAAAAAGACTAAAGAAAAGAAGCAGAAGGGCTGTAAGAATGAGGCCAGAGCCCTGCAATCATAAAGTGCAAATCCAACTGTGATAGGCAGGAGGTGAAACCAAATCACAAAGGATGACACCTCTAAATACCTACCTGGGGACTGACATTTATAGTCTAGAGGCTTCCTAACATTTTGTGCCAAGTTCCTATCTTGAAAAAGGGGTCTGACGGGAGGAATGAAGGTCAAGGAGACAGGAGGCTAGGACAGGGGGGAGTGGAGGTGAATAGTGAGAGACGGCAGCAGAGCTGTGTCCACGGGCGAAGGAGGAAGCCTGATCAGGGATACCAGGGAGGCTCCAGCCAAAGAAGGGGGAAGCTAATTGTCTAAGCAGGAATCTACAGAGTTGGGTCCTTCTGGCATTGCCTTGACACGGCAGAAATCTCAGTTTCCCTTTTCTTACCTGTTTGGCTTGTCCCCCTGTCACTGCAATGACACGGCTAATCCCTTTAACAAGCTGACGCTCGCTGATGATGGCCAGATCTTCCATAGTTCCTGTCTGTAGAAGGTGCCTGCAAAGTCACCAGAGAAAAGAAAACAAGCTGCTTTTAGAACAGAAATCAGGAAGCCGGCTTTCCTTTCAGGCAAGTCTCAAGTCTGGCAGTCCTTCCCCAACCCCAATGGCTTCAAACCTTTCCCATTCCTAAAATCCTGATGGCACCCTGCCAGACAAGAGACAGCAGAGTTGAGGCTACTCCAGAGGAACCTCTGATAGCTGCCCAGCAGGCAGGCTGCAGTCAAATGGCACGTAACAGCCAAGTTCTGCCTTGCTTTCCTTTCCTTCAGCAGTGGAATGAGTTGAGATTTTTCTTTTCTACTCAGCTGCCACTGAACCTTGTCAAAAGTAATTTTTTTCTTCAACTGCATCACTCTCTTGGCAGGCCAGCAGACTCCAGTTACAGGGTAGGTGTGACGTCACAGAGCACTGATAATCTCCCCTTTCCTTCTTGGCTATTCAACAGTGGATATGAAAACAGTAACACTGTCTCAGGTTTTGTTACCACAAGTAATCATTTCAGACAGCGTCACAAGAATTGATCATCTCTATTCCCATGCAGCTTCTTGTCCCACCACTCCCACAAGAATGATCTCATGACTAGAAACTTGCTCATTTTCAGCTGTGTCTGCTCAAACGCCAATTTGTTCCTGGGTTTTTTTTGTGTCAGCATTGTCCTAAGATCGATTAACTCTTCTTCTACTCTCATTACTGCTAAAAGCAGAAGAAGGTGAAGATAATTAAAGTGACCAGAGTGGTCTCAAGATCTCATAACCATCTGAGTCTCCTGCTGGGTCCTCAGCCCTCCTGCAACCCCAAAGCCTTGTAACTCTGGTGTGACCAGGGCCTCATGCCCCTTTCCCACACTCTGCTGGTGCCCTGCGGCTTCCAGGCTGGTTTCAGACTATGAAGCAGGGAAAAATGCTTTGCATTTCCCTGATGTTTTCTCACCATGGGACTTCCAAAGCTTCATAACTACTTACAAGATCTTTCCAGTGAGGCAACTTATTTACACAGGGACAGGGAATGGAGCTTGCAAGAATATCTCTACCTCAGCCACCAATGCCCACAAAACCACCTTCTGACTGCAAGTAAAAGTCACTTACGTCCCACAGCAGAGCTCCACAGAGGTCTGCATTGCAGCCTCAGAGTCGCGGGTCAGCACACTCTCCACAGGGACCCCCAGGGACACTATCCTCACTGGATCTGGATACCCCTGACAGAGGAGACAGGGATCAGCAGCTAACAAGAGGGTCCTTCAGGGGCACTTACAGACTAACTACATAGCTTCAGGTCGCTGTCTCCCTTTTCCCCTGTTCTAGAGTAGCCCCAGAGGCAGCACTGCTTCTCCCCCACAACCAGCCACCATGGGGAGAGAGAAACAACTAGACAACACTGCAAGCTTTTGGTCTAAAGAAGTGAGCAGAAAGCCTATGCATCACCAGCCTCCATGTTTTACAACACGGTGCTCCCAAGATCTCATCTGCGTCCTATTTTCCTTCCTGAGTTTTGGGAGTCAATTCCCTTGCAGAAACCTGTTGCATCAACATCTCTTGTGACCCAGATGATTCCTGCTGAAGAAGGCGGCTCCTGAAGATGTGCGCTGCCATCCAGTCATACCTCATCCACCGCACGGAGTCCTTGAACTCTTCTTGCCAATGTGAGGGGGACCTCAGCCATATGCACAACCTCATTTCGTTTGATCACATCCTGGACCACTTGCTCCACTTGCTGCAGCTGTTCCACAGTCACAGGGCCCTGAGGAAGTAAATCAGCCACCTTATGGAGAAGGCTCATGAGAGGTACAGAGCAAAGGAGGGAGAACTGGAGAAGGGCCCCCAGGGAACTCAGCTTGGGCACACCAAAGACACCCCCTGCATCTCATCTTCCCTACTTGTAAGAGGGAATTGTGAGCATTATGATGCTCCCACCCCCTCCTCCCATAAGGATTTTTGATTCAAGAGCGACCACCAAACTCATTAAGAGAGACGCTGCAATGACTGACAGGTTACCAAGGTCAGTGCTCGGTCTGACCCAACAGCTTTCAGTCCCCAACCCCTCTCAACTGGATGACCAGCACAGGCATCAGACATAGGCCACAGCTAAGCTGGTTAATTTCTCAGAGGCTCCTTTACACTACTCAGGTCAGCCCTATGTCCACTGGCCTTGCTAAATCCTTTCCTCTCTGACCCCCATTAATCCCCTCAGCAAGACCTCCTCAGAGTCAGGTCAATGCAAAACAGAGCCAGTCGTCTCCAGAGGGCCAGTTTCATTGCTCAGATAAAGTGCGACCTGTCTCTAAAGGAGCAATTATGGTGAGAGGAGAAAAATCCCTAGAGAGAAGACCCATACTGGGATGTTGGTACTGCTGAGATCAAGAAAACAGAAGTCCAGAGTCACCTTGGTATCAAAGTCAAAGCGCAGCCGCTCTGCTGTCACATGTGACCCTCGTTGCTCTGTGTTGTAACCCAGGACGTGGCGGAGCGCGAAGTTCAGCAGGTGGGTAGCAGTGTGGTTTGTCATGCAGGCCAGCCGCTGGGCCTGAAAGCACAGACAAGATGGCAGGGAGTGCTGGTTCTCCACAGCTCAGGGTGCAGGGGATAGCATGAAGAGATAAGGGAAAGGCTGCATGCGAGGGGATGGGAGAGGGTGGGGGAAAACCAACGGGTAGTACAGTTGTCAGATTAATCTATGTCACAGGGCAGATCTAACTTTTTTCCATGGCATCACCTCTGTAAAACAGCAAAGAGTACACTGGATACTTCTGGACAGGCCAATGGCTCAGAAGATTACAGAGTCACTTGTGAGGTCTCCTTCCCACTGCACATCATGATGAAGAACAGTCTCAGGAATACAAGGGACAAGGCTCTGCTGTGCCCAGGTTACTCAGGACATCACAAGGCTCTCAAAGCAAGGCTAGATGAAAAGGTTAAGAGCAGTGAATTATCATCACCTCATCCACGAAGAGCTGCACTTGGTCCCCAGCACGCAGGGTTTCCACAGCAGTGACCTCATGGACCACGTAACCACCACAGAGACGAACTGACTCTACAGGGAAGAGTATGTCCTGAGCAAAGAGACAGAAAGACAAGTTAGGACACAGGGAAAAATCCAGTAACTGTGCTGGGTTCCTGCTTGATCTGACTGGGAAACACAACCCTCACTGATCCCTAGAAGACAGGGATGGGGTGGGAAAAGCAGGGAAAAGCTTATTGCTAATGTAACCAGAGTGCCTCAGACCTTCCCTGTACCCAGTCACTTGCTGCACAACATTTTGAGGCTGTCAGCTTGCAGTGGAGGGGCAGCAACACTACCCACGCTGATGAATTTTCCTAACAAGGATGCTTGTCCATGAGAAAATGGACAGCAGCTGCCAAGGCACCTGTCTCAGGCATCCAAGGTGCCATTTCTGCCTCACTGGACTGGCAACAGAAACTGGAACCCCACTTCAGCTTGGGGAGAAGCACTGAGCAAGGCACTATCACATTCTGCAAGGCTAAAAAGGCAACCTCAACGCCCAGGGTGGTTCTCAAGAGCTGGAATACGGGAAGGAAAAAAAGCTGCACCCCATGTAACTTCCCAGGAGAGAGTCAAAGCTCTCCCTCTGGCAAGTTTGAAGGAACACGCTGCAGAAGCAGAAGTCCTCCCTGATGCTTTTGGGAGGGATAAGAGTTTTTGCACTGGGTTTCAGGTTGGGCACTGCTTGCAGTCATCCAGAACTGGCCAGAGACAAGTTCCTCAGCTCATGGACTCTGATCATTGTCTTCTCTCTGCACTGCAACCCCAGCTGGCGAGTGCAGCACACTGAAGGGAGACCCAAGACGACTTTAGTCTTCCCCAGCAATAAGAAATTGCAAAGGGCTGAGAGAGACAGCCAGAGCAGCAAGTACACCCCTGAAGTTACTGCTGCTTCTCTCTCACCTCACCAACCCTGATGCAAAGCCAAGGGAACTGTCAAGAGTCAGCAGCTTGCAAGTTAACACAGTAAAACAGTCCATCACTCGGGGAATTCTGCCTAACATCAGCACCCATGGCAGCCTTGGGATCAGGCAGCAAAGGATCTTACCTGCTGTCCTAAACGTATCATGTAGCCTTGGTCAGAGGCTTGGCCACCCTGCTCTGCATAGAAGTTAGTCCTGTCCAAGATGACACCACAGCGTTGCCCTGCCCCAACCTCCTTCTGGAAAGACTGATCTCTGTACAGCATCAGAACTGTGGCCTGGCATGGGCTGAACTCTGTCGGGGAGAAGAAGATGGCAGCAATTAGTGCTTACACCCTGTCAGATTGCAACAGGAAAGGAGGGGTTGCTTTCCCATGCCAACCCTGCCAACACCCAGTCTATACTGAAAGCTGGCACTTCCCTTTGTCTTGGCAGGAGAGGAACAGCTATTAGCAGAAAAGACAAAGGATCTGTTATTTGGAATTAAGTCACCCCTCGTGTACCTAGTGACAGACCTGCTGAGTAGCAGGTAAGCAGGCAGGGATGCCCAGTCTGACTCCACATAAACCTGACAGAACAAGATGTAGCACAGACACATCTATATCTTGCTACACTGCAAGCTTGACAAACTTGCCTGCCTTCTATGAAGGGATGACTGATTTCATGTACAAGGGACGGCAGGGATATCACCTTCCTTGATGCAGCAAACTTCTAACACACTCTCCTGTAGGCTCCTTGAAGTAAATTTTGGGTCATATGGACTGCACAGGTGGACCATAAGGTGGGTGTATAACTGGCTGGGCAGCTGGCCCCACAAAGAATTGCTCAGTAGTTCAATGTTCAACTGATATTCAATTACTAGTAGAGCTACTTGGTGGCTGATATTAGGGCCAACACCATTTAACATCTTCATTGATGACTATCCATGACAAGATGGGATGTACCCATACCCTGTTTGTGTATGGCAACAAATTGGTGGTGACTGGTTGATACATTGAAGAGCAGGGCTGCTTTTCAGTGGCATCGTGGCAGGCTACAGAAATGGACTGACGGAAACCTTGGGGTCCTCAGGAGCAAGCTGAACACAAGTCAGCAGGGTGCCCTTGCAGCAAGGAAGACCGACTGAACACAAACATAGCCAGCAAGTCAAAGAAAGTGGTTATTCACCCCTATTTTGCATTTGTGAGACTATATGTACAGTACAGGAAATTTTGGTTGTACGTAAAGAAAAAAAAAAGCTTTTCATACTAAGAGTGATACAGAACAGGGAACAGAGAGGCTGTGGGATCTGTCCGTAAAGATACTGAATATTTAAATAGACAAGGCTCTGAGCAACCTGATCCAACTGTGATGTTCCTTTGATCAAGAGGAAGACATCCAAGATCCCCTGAATCCAAATTATTCCATGATTCAAAGACTCAGGAGGTGGGACAGTGCTAGCTTGGAGATGTCGGCCAGTGTCACTGCTGGACGCTTTTCCTCCATTGGGCTCTTGCCATAGTATATATAGCTTGAATTGCCTCACTGCTTCGTGTGGGTTGCCACCAGCACACTGGGTAAGACGGAGCTGGCTGTACACAGCTATCTCTAATCGTTTGTGACAGCCACACCATCTCTTACTCTCTGTGGTTTAGCTTTATGCTTTCCCTAGAGCATCAGCAACCCCAGTTACCCTAAATGCTAAAAAGCCTGCACTGGCATCTAGTGGTCTGCCAAAGAAATAGCAAGTGCATGGCTTTCGACAACTACCTAAATCCTTTGCATAATTATTCTTCATTCTCCCTAGCACCACACCCAGAAGCCTAATTGTTGGGGAAAGACTCATCTCTAGCAGAAATCAACAGTCCCTGCTTCACCACGGCACAGTAATACTAACCCAGAGGTCACAGCCTTGTCACCAGCCCAGAGTCTTCCTGGGGACGCACCAACAGCAGTAAGAAAAGCACCTACTTTGGGATGAGGTACAGGGGCAGAGAAAAGATGCAACAGCAAGGCGGGCAGGTTTGAACTACAAACGACATGCTCTGCATGCATGAGGTTAGGCAGTAAAAGCAGTCTTTCAAGGGATTCCACTGCCCTCAGACAGAGCTTGCCTTACAGAGGGGACCTGGCCACTTACCATACTGCCCGTGCTGCCCAAGCGTGTAGGCATACTTTGGAGAGTCATCAGTAGCAGGCACATTGCTGCTCTGCAGCCGAGCCAGCGAGTGCACATCAAGACACATGTTTGTGTCCTCCAGCTGTCCTGCCTGGGGGCCACCAGCCTTGCGCTGCAGTGGAGCAAAGGCACAGTTAGATGGGAGATACCCGAGGGCACTCAAACCAGTAACCGGAGCTATCAGGCTAGGAACAACTTCTTCCACCTTCCTGGAAAAGGCTTGTTTACATCCAGGCTGATGGACACTATTGCTAAACCTACCCCATTCCTTCAAACCACAGGTACTCAAAACCACCCTGTGCTAGTCCTGAGGCAGGCCATAAGCAACAGCTACCACAAGTATCCCGGCACAGCTTGCTGTGTAGCTGTGAAACTTCCAGGCCATTAAAGCTCAAGACAGTAAGGCCTTGAGCTGATTACTGCATGGGGGGCGGGGGGGCAGTGCAAGTCTTCCAGCACTACACAGACCAAGGAGATTTTGTAAACTCTTCATAAATCACTTGCAGTTTTGGCTAAGCTAGCTCTGGTTTGGGTGAGGAGTTGGACTACATGAGTGACAGATGACACTCCTAAGCTATATAATTCTTCTTTAACCTTTACTCCGGCAACAGTCAGCCTCATAAAACGCTTCTACTGATCTGAAGAGAATCACCAGTCAATACTTTTCAGTCCCACACCCACAAGCAAAGGCACTGTAACCCCACTGCTGTTTCAGACCCACTTCCCCTTCAGGGAAAAGGCATGTGGCCCTGTGGTGCATCTGAAGAGCCTCAGCAGTGCGAGGAATTCTGCCTCCATGCTCACAGGAGAGAGGGAAGGCTCTGAATTATTCTGACAAGGCAAGTCTCCCTCTTACCTTTGCATCTTCCAGAGCAAGTTTGTTAAAACCAGCTGAATCCAAACTGATTCCCTTTTCTTCAAGCATCAAGTCAATCAGATCCAAAGGGAATCCCAAATTCCCATAGAGAGACCAGGCTACTTCAGCTGTAGGACAAAAAGAAGGACCATGAACTCTGTGTGAATGCAGAAAGTGAAGGCATCTCAAGATCTGCTTGGATGGGACCAGTCTAATGCATGCCTTGGTAACTGGATTCACCTGTGTTGTGTGCAACTGCAGTGGTAATGGGGAAGGGAAAAGAAGCCAAGCAGTTGTTTTTTCTGGGACTGAGTATTAATGATGACCCACAGCCCTGTCTCTGCTAAAACTCAGTGCAGCATATCTAGACAGGCAGCTGCACAAGTTGGGTCCTGAGCTTCTTCTTGCAGCTGTGTCTTGTAAGGACCTAGTTAATCAGTCAATAAAGCAGCAAGGGAATGTTTCTAACTTTCCTGGTGCCTAGTTTGTTGTGACAACAAAGTACCAGAAAACTATTACAATCTGGAGAAAGGAGCAACATCTGTTCCCCTGCCTGGGGCAGGAAGGTCACTGAAAACATGAGGGATGCAGACATCCACCAGTTTTGACTGCAATGCTTGTGAGGACCTGGATCAAACCATCTCTAAGTGAAGCTTGGCAGAGAAGGGAGACTCACCTGGGAAATTTGTGGAGGGCTCCATCTGCTGCACTGTCCGCTCGATGATGCGCCTCCCACGCTCGAGGGAAGACAGAAAAGCAGCTTCATTCTCATTAATGATATCCATGATCTGCCCAAGGATCAGAAAAAGGGTTAGCCACAACACCTTAGGTAGTTCCTCAGCTCAGCCCAGCCCTGCTGCAATCAGCTCAAAGCAAATCAAGCAAATGTCTACCAGGGATAGTGCGTCTGCTTGAACCAGCCTTTTTGTTCTGGAAGTATTCATCACAACATGGCTCTGATGCATTACTAAACAGTGCCAAAGTCATTGTGCCTCCTGTTACTACTATTCCTGTCAAGGAAATATTGACCATCCACCTAGGAAAGGCTGGAGGCTGCCAAATGCTCCCTGTCAGACATTCATGCCCATGACCCAATTAAAATTGCATGGCTGGAACAGCCAAAGAAATTCTTCATCACAGTTGCTGTCAGCAGAAGCAAGCTGGGACTAGCCTTAAATCACCAATCCACTTTGGACAAAGGGTACCCAGGCTAACACAGGTTGTACTTGCACTCAAAAGAGCTACTCTAGCTTTTTTTAGAGCAACAGCTGCGTTATATCAGCACAAGCAGTCCCTGGTAAGGGCCTAGTAGAGCTCCCACAAGGAAATCTACCACAGATACTTCTTGTGCCCAGGATACAAACATGTTCCCAGCACATCTCAGTCCACCCATGATAACGTGGTTGTGGAGGAAGCTATGCAAACTCCTCCAGCCAAGTCCCAAGGAAGGACTGACTTCTGCCCCGAGAGCAGTGCCTCACAAAGGTAATGACAGGTGGGGTTTCTCTCCAGGGGATTCCACTTTGCTCACCTGGTCTGTATTCTTCGTCAACTCCGGATATGCATCTCCCTGTGAAATGAGCCTCAGTTAGTGACAACATCCTTAGCATCTTCATCATGCCGCAAGCATTACAGAGGTTTCTCAGGTAGGTGCATGTACAAGGGAGCCCCAGCGCACAGCTCCAGGGACAGCAGCACAGAGGAAGAATTACACGTGGACTTACAGCTGCTATCTCCTGGCTAGCTCCCTGTGACCTGCCTCTGCTAGCTCCTGCACAGCATCTCTTGGCAAACACCAGTTTACAATAGGAAGAAAGCGCTGTCTTTTAGGATGCTGTTAGTACTCACAGGGACCAATTTCAGATGGCTTTAACCAGATATGACAGCTTGGAAGCCACTGCCCTCGGGCAACAACAATGTGCACTTGCATGCACTTACACACACTTGTTCTGACTGTACCACTGGTCACACTAGACCCCCTCCCTCCCATCACAAATGGTCAGGAGACGAGATTTTTACTACTGAGAGGCGTAGCACCAGATACACCCTCCTGGAGCTCCTTCACATTGAACATTGTCTCCTGAAAGTGTACAGGAAAGGGACATGGGGCTGAACAGGACATGCGTGGTACTCTTTTTTCCCCCAAGGCAGTAGTTTTCACTCACCAGCACTTCAACTACAGTGGGTACCAGGGAGGCCAGGAACCCAGGTGGAGCATGAAAAACTTCAGAGCAAAAGCGGACAGCCCTGCGCAGGATCCGACGCAACACCAGTCTGAAAACAGGGCAGGATTCACCAGGCAGCCATGCGAGCATCCCTGCCCATCTCCCACATCCAGCACACCCCAACCCACAGCTCCCCTGGCCTGCCCTATCGACACAGGCCAGCTACTCCCACACTCCATACCCATCCAAGCGTGAGCCTGCAGATTGGAACCTCTTCCAGGCTCCCACCTTCCTGCCTCCGCAAAGCTCACACACTCCCTATCTCGGGCCCGCATCAGAACCTCTCCCCTGGATATCTGGATTCTTTTCTAGGCCTAACTCTGTTCACCCCATGCCATTTCCATATGTCCTTACTCTGCTCCAGAGAGGCCTGGGTAGATGCCATCCGTGATACACACGCACAAGGTGCGCACGTGATCTGCCACCACACGGTAGGCCATATTCACGCGCCCAACATCAGCATCCCCAACCAGACCTTGGTATCTGGGCCCCCTGTAACCCTAGAAGAGAAAGTTAGGTGATAGATCAGCAGAAATTAATGGCTGCACAAGGAGAAGTTTAAACAGAAGAGGCAGCCAGCTACACTTGACATCACGCTTCTCAACCAACTCTGAACCTTGTGCATCTAAGGTGTACTCATAAAATCCAGAGCATTATAGACCATGACTTCGGCACCTAAGACAGGTCAGCCAATACCCTTGCACTGAGGAATTTAAGAAACTTTGGAGGAAAAATGGATTTGCAGTGTCAATATCCCAGCTGAATTCCAACCTGGAATTGTCCCCAGTTTCTCTAGAATGCTGCTCTGGACCTGGCTAGACATACTTTCTGTCCCAAAATACCACACAGTAACACATGTAGAGAAGGCTGTACTACGGTAGCAGGCAAGCAGTCTGCATTCAAGGAACTTTTGCTTAGCTGTGACTCTGAGCAGAAGCACCGTCACCTTGTGAATGGCATCTAAGATGGGAGTGAAGAGATCCGTGTCGTAGTTGGAGCGTTTGTTCTGCAGAACTGTCACCAGCCTTTCCAGACCCATTCCTGTATCCACATGGTGCTGTGGCAAGGGAAGCAGATTCCCTTCCACCTCTCTGTCAGCCAGTCAGGAAAAATAAAAGGTGAAAGAGAAGCAAAGGTCAGTTCAGGGGCAAAGGAAAGGAGCTGGCGAGTCAAAGAGAATGGGAGAGTGACAAGGGATGGAAACAACAGGTGACACAACAAAAGGAAGCTCAGGGACAAGACTAATAACAGCCTGTCTTGGCATTGTCAGGCAGATGGAATCTGACCATCAGATAGTCAAGACAGATTATCCCTGATAGGGGCCCAAGGCCTTCTCCTCCTTCTGCAGGTTTCTCTGGCCAACTGCAGACCCCAAGAGACCCCTGGGGTGCAGCAGTGAGGGAGAACAGGCAGCAGAGGTTGAAGGAGGGCAGGACAAATAAAGCAAAGGGGACAAAAAGCCACACTGGACGCATCTCCACAGCTTCCCTCTTGCTCCTGTACTGCCACCTCCTGGAAAGCAGTGAGATGTCTGAGAACATACAAGTACGGTTTTGGAGTCAGACAAGGGGGAAAGGCTCTGGAGTTCAGACCAGATGCCTGGTACCTGCTGTACTGCATGAAAACCAGGTTCCAGATCTCTACTACATCGGGGCTGCCCTGGTTCACCAGTGCCGCAGCATTTCTGCCACCACCCACGTGGTCATAGTGGATCTCTGTGCAGGGACCGCAGGGACCCGTGTCCCCCATCTCCCAGAAGTTGTCCTTCATTGGAAAAGGAAGCACGTGACTGGCAGGCACCCTGGAAAGGCAAACAAGAGAGGTGGCAGTGCTGAGGCATGCACACAAAGCACGCAGTAGCCTTGATCACAGAGAAAGTTGGAAGGCAGGAATCCATTCTGACCACTACAAACTCAATAACCAAACACATTAGGATTCCTTTGCTTCTGTTCATACTCTCCTTAGCAGGAACAAGCTGGACCAAA
Organism: Aramus guarauna; assembly: GCA_013400195.1. Lineage (NCBI taxonomy): Eukaryota > Metazoa > Chordata > Aves > Gruiformes > Aramidae > Aramus > Aramus guarauna. The sequence goes on along the minus strand of VXBL01002906.1, from coordinate 496,902 downwards.
CCATACAGGATCTTGCTCACTGCTCCAAATGGCTGGCAAACTCAGTCTGGCTCCTTCTGCTGGAGACAGATTCTCCACCGGGTCTGTGGAGCTGCCTTCCTCCTCAGAGGTGATTCCAGCAGAGCCAAGACCTGATCACAGTGGACAAGGCTGAACACTAACAGTGGCCTTGGGTTCAAAGCCCATATACAGCCTGGAACAAGCTCCCAAAGCATAGCAGTGCTCTCTGCAGTGGCTTCATCCTTACACTGAAGCAGCCATTGCTAGCTTTCAGAGGAGAATACACTCTCTGCAGGTTACGGTGGAAAGGACGCAAAGGATCAGAGATCCCTCACACACTTCCTCCAGGCCAGCCAGTCTGAGGTACAGAGCTCCCCAGACTGATAACATCTGAGAAACAGCTTAAAGGCCAAGAACCCCAGAGCGCTCAGAGCTCAGCTGACTGTTCACAGCCCAAACAAACCAGAAACGAATTGAGCTTAAAACACAACTTTTGGCCCCTACATCTGATTCCCATCAGCTAAAGAGCAAATGGGAGACTATGGAGACTGAAATGTCAGCGCCTGCTGCTCGGAACCCCTTCTCTAACACTTACCCCAGGCGGAGCCATACGTCCCTGCACTCCTCATCAGCACTCAGCCCCAAAGAGGGGTCTCCGCCAAAATAGGTGACATAGAGACGATCTCTGGGGATCTCGTAGACTTCTGTCAAGAGCTCCCAGGCCATGCTGCACGCCTCCTCCTGAGCAGGCAGGGAACATAAAGCACAGTAAACCAGGATGCGTAGCAATGCAGGAAGGCTCTTTAGAATGGCAGTCAAACACCAAAGAAGTTCACTTCAGCTGCTCTCTCCCTTCCCAATTTTAAGGCATATTGCAAAGAGCAAGATGAGGGTCAGGTGAGACGGCTCACTGCTGCCTGTGGAAAACTGATATTCCTAAAATGTTAGGAGACCTTCAGGATCACAGCATGGTCTACAACCACGTGCTTACCAAGAGTTACATGGATAATTTCCTTTCCATAGAAAAAATGTACTCATTAGCAAAAAGAACTAGCATCCTTTATCCTTCTTCCCTTTTCAAATCTTCTAGCAACAAGCATCAAATGAACTGGAAACCTCTTTTCACCATATTAAACAGTGAACACTAGCATTCACACAGAGAACTTTGATTTGAACGCGTTGCTCACGGCTCTGAAAGGCTGAGTGCTTTGAGAGTCTGCAGGGCACATTTAGTGATTCAGCACACCAGCCGACTACCTCTGCTCCAGGCCACAGAGCTTCCGAGAAATAATCTGGAGCTTACCAAGCTTCTGCTGTCTTACAGCACAGCTCTGAAAGAAGGGCTGTACTTCCCCCGGGAGAAGGTGCATTGCCTCACCTTAAAGTAATCCCCAAAGGACCAGTTCCCCAGCATCTCGAAGAACGTGTGATGGTAAGTATCTCGGCCCACATCCTCCAAGTCGTTGTGCTTCCCTCCCGCACGCACGCACTTCTGGCTGTTCACCACCCGCCGGTGCTGGGCCAGCTCGCTCCGGGGATGCACCGTGCCCAGGAAAACGGGCTTGAACTAGAAACCGAGGCAGAGAAACACCCGCTGTTGCTCGATGCCGCCCAGCGCTGGGGGCTGCGCCCGGGGCTCCTGAAGCACGGCCGCAGCGCTCTGAGGCGAACGGGAGGGCAGCGCTGCCGTGAGCCCCCCCCACCGCAGGACGCCTCGCTGAAACGGGTCCCCCAGAGACGGGCCGCGTTCCCCCGAGGACGCGGAGGCCCCGGGAAGGCGGTGGAGGGGAGCGGCGGGGCGAGCCCCGGGCCGGCGGGGGCAGCACCTGGTTCATGCCCGCATTGACGAAGAGGAGGCGCGGGTCGCCGCGGGGCCGCACGGGAGCCGAAGGCAGGCGGCGGTGGCCGTGGCGCTCCTGGAAGAAGCGGAGGAAGGCGGCGCGGACCTGCCCCGCCGACGGGCAGCCGGCGGCCCCACGGTGGGGGCTGCAGCGCCAGCGCCACGGCACCGCCAGCAGCAACCNCGGCGCTGCTTGACCTGAGCTCCGTCGCGGCCTGCTCCTCCTTAGGCCCGCGCGGGGCAGGGCCGAGCGGCCGCCGGTGCGCTTTGTTCCTCAACGCGTTGCCTGGGAGAGAAAAGCCCCGCCCCGGTTAACGAGCGGCGGTTGCTAATTGCCGTTCGGAGGAGCCGGCCGTTCACCCCCGTGCACGCCCGGCCACCCCCGAAGGGCCGGCACAAGGAGAGGGGG
>VXBL01002906.1:479031-494213 GCA_013400195.1 Aramus guarauna | reverse complement strand
CGGAGGAGCCGGCCGTTCACCCCCGTGCACGCCCGGCCCCCCCGAAGGTCGGCTCGGTGAGGCGCTGCCCGGCGCTCCCACGGGCGGCACAAGGAGGGGGGGGCAGCGGCCGGGCGGGAGCGTTTCAGCACCGGTAACGTGCGGGGGAGCGGGGCGGCGGCGTGAGGGCAGGCGTTTGAGTCCCACTGGCCAAGCCGTCCATCATCAACCGCTTTTTAACGCGGTCTGGTACTCGACTAGGAGTTGTTCGTGTGGCACGGTAATCATAGAATCATCTAGGTCGGAAAAGACCTTTAAGATCATCAAGTCCAACCGCTAACCTAACCTTGCCATCCCACCACTAAACCATGTCCTCAAGTACCTCATCTATCCTTCTTCTAAATACCTCCAGGGACGGGGACTCAGCCACCTCCCTGGGCAATGTAAGGTGGGGGGATCCTTAGCCTAATTAACGGGGTGATGCTTTGGTGAGGTTAACAGCACGTAACGTACTTAAGTTTTGTGATTTTGGTTATTCAGGTGTAAACGCGGCCGTATTTTAAATCTATTTCAGTACGGTGTAGGAATAAGCTTTTTTCAATGTTCACATTTTGTAACCGAAAGGCCCCGATGGGTCCGTGTGCCCTTTCCCCTAAGCCCAGCAGGCAAACGCACGCGTTGAGGTTGGGGTGCTGTAAGAGGATTGCTGTTCCACTGGTCGAAGGCAGGCGGTTCGTATTGTGGGTTCACGCTGTACCTGATGCCTTTGTGCTTACACGTTGCAAAAGGCGGCCCTCTTAACGTGTCTTTCAGCGCTAGGCAACTCTTTAAGCAAATGTATAGTCTTGTTACATCATGGGTTTTGAAGCTATGAGGCGTGCAAGTATGCCTCGTGAAGGACTGGAGTTAATTCATCTGCCAACGTGCAGCCAGGGCTCTGTTAATTGTGTGGAGAATCTTGTTCAAGATGTTATTACTGCGGTTGTCCGCACAGCGCTCTAGCCCTTGTCGTGGGCAACAGGGGGACTGACGGCATCCCGGCACCGCAGGCTGGTGTGTTAGCACAGGCCGCTTTCTCTGGGCATTTAAATGTCAGCGTCAGACTGCACTGCCGAGGCGTGGGGATGTGCTGTGGCCTGCCAGTGCTGCTCTGGGCAGCAGCGAGCTCGAGCAGGCGAGTGGCAACGTCTCAGCCCCCCGACGTGCAATGAACTTGGTCAAGGGGGTGTTTTGTGACTGGCCCTGCCTGGTCTTAATTGTGCCAGATGTCTGTGACTGAGTGTTAATAACAGGAGTCTTTATCCACCCGAGTCTTGGTATTTCTTACATATACAATCCAAGTTGACAGAATGCTGATATATATGAAGCATGAAAATTTTCTTTCATGATCTTAGTTTGCTGCCTTACATTTAGTTATGACTTGGGAGTCAGAGTTCTTGCTTTAAACTTGGATGGTACCTGCTCAGGTAATGTGTAGTGAATGAATTTTTCTTGACTGCAGTATCTTGCCATCTTGTAGGAATTGGAAGGTGTGATGCAAATGAGTTGGGATTGCAGGGGAAAGTACGGGCAGCCTTCATTTAATGCATGAAAACTAGAGTGCATTTTTATAATATTCTTCACCAGATTTAACTGTGGGCTTCTGGAAGGGTGTGTGTCCTGCTTTTTCTGCTGTATTACGTTGGATCCATGTAGTTGTCTAATTACATGATAAGTTGACTGAAAACTTGTGCGATGCACAGATGAATAAGACAAGTGCATGTGATTATCAGCTCTTGCAAAGGAGACAGCAAAGGGAGGGAGAGCAGAGCCGTGCTTTAAATGGCAGCCTGCAATTAGATCAGATTTAATAAGATGCTGTGAAACGGTATGATTAAATTATGTCCCTTCTTCCAAAGATGCTATTAGAGTCTAATCACATTATTTGGATCACTTTCACTACTGGTTATAAACTGCACGTAGCTTAGTTTCTGAGCCTTGACATTGATGGTGTGATTTACAAAAGTGTTGTGCGCTTAGGGCACAGTTATGTGTGCATTTTTTTTTTTGTGATGGCAATTTTCTGGGCTGTTTTTTCCTGCATCTTTTCCTGTTTACAGACAGTTGAACAGATGCAACTAGTAAAAGAAGGTAAGAAGTAATCTTGAGACCCATGAACAATTGTACTGGTTTGCAGAAACAGTGTTTAGTTAGGTAATGAATAAGGTGGGACACGGATGGATTGAGAGTAGCTTTGAGCAGCTTTACTGCTGACGAAGCTTTCCATGAAACTAAGGCTGTAACCTGCCTTAGAGCACTCAAGTTTTCCTCAGTGGGAGAGAAAGACAATACTTCAAACTTTAAGTTTCCATTTTCTATCTATTCTTGAATTTAAATGAAGAAAAAAAATTATATTATTCTGAGCTCTTTGGAAATAGCTGTAAGATGCTAATCAAGATAGATTTCTTTTGTACTTGAATTGAAACCATATAAACTGAATTTACTGTTTCGTTTCTGATGGCAGTTACTAAACTACTTTATTTTTAGGTCACTATAGGCCGAGGATTAGATCTCACGTATCAGCTGGTGTCAAAAACCTGTCCCTTGATGATCTCTCGTAAGCATTGTGTTTTCCAGCAAAATGCAGAAGGCCAATGGACTGTCAAGGATAACAAGGTACAGAGACTGGTTAAAGACCTTCTACTCTGAGATTCACTGAAGAGAATGCCCTGTTTGGGCTCAAACAATGTATGGGCTATGATATAATATGGTGTAAGTGTGATAAGAGGTCTGTGGGAATGTCTCTTGTCTGTTGTGTGCTTCCAGCAGGAAGCTTCAGTCTACTGCAATTAGGATGCAAACTGTATTGCTTTATGTAGATTTGTCTCTCAATTTAGTATTTTTCAGACAATTGTAATCTTGCCAAAGCGCTTAGCAGTCTGTGAACCTGTTTTGTGTTACTTTCTTAAAAAAAAAAATAAATTCCTATGAATTTTGGCAATAATCCAAAGGATAATGTTCTTGTACTGCTAAGGAAAGGGTAAGCTGATATTCCTTATTGTAGTGACACAATTGCTTTAATTGTAATCAACTACAGTAAGAATCTATTGTTAGAAAACCCATGCTTCGTGTTACGTTCAAACGAGTTTCTTCTGAAAGTACTCCTCAGCTGATCAGAATAAAGTGTTGACATCAGAGTCCTCAGCTACGTCTCACTTTGACTTCAGTAATCTGTTTTTTATATCCTGATCTCTCCACTTTCTCATTCAGGCTGAAAATTAAAATCAAAAGCTTGCTTTAAAACAGCACTGGTAGAACAGAAACTTTCAACATGTCATGCAGATTTGAAGGATGTTTGAATCAAGAGCAGATTAGTCAGAAGAAATGGAGTGGCTACTATTAAAATTACATTGTTCTTAAACAAAACTCTGCCGCAGTACTTGTATAAACTTGAAACTTACAGTTTTTACATGATTTGAAGCATCTATGGTAGATTAGCTTCTAACACTTGCTTTGTGTTCTCACTGCTACCATTTTGTCAAGTTGTTTTATTGAATCTCTTTGAGATATGTCAGTTGTTAATGATTCTGCAGTTCATCTTGAGCACAGATCGGTTTTGCTGTTTGTGAAAAGTATTTCCTGAGCTAGTGTCTAATTTAAAAATCCTTTTTCTAATTTGAATATTTTCCGTATTGTTTATATTCTCCCTGTGTTTATGGAGAACTGTCTCTTTTTTCTTTAAGCAGTATAAACTATGCTCCTTTTTCTTTTCTAATTTCTTCTTGAATTTCAGGTGACATTGTCAAGAATACTTACTGCAATATTCTGTGTTCTTGACAATGATCTTTTCTTCATATTGGTTAGTTCTTATTTCTGAAGCTTTTGGGCAGTTTTCTTCCCCCTTAGAATTCATTCTTTTCTTTCTGCACAAGCGCAAGTATTAATGTTGTTCTTAGTGCTTGTAGATAAAATCTGTAATGCAGGAATAATGCATGGTAAATAACAGAATGCAATAGCTGTAATAAATGGGACACTGAGCCAATAAACTATATATTGCAAGGTTTATTTAAAGGGGTGGCTTGTTCTGGTTGCAGCACTGAAGAGGTTAGGTATGTCTACAGTTGCCAGAAATAACTTGCAGAGGACTTTGCAACTGCATATTAAATTTTGCTGATTCTCTGTTCTTTTGCAGAGTCTAAATGGAGTCTGGCTTAATAAACAGCGCCTGGATCCCTCAAAAGCCTATCCTATCGCTGAAGGAGACCGTATCCAGTTGGGAGTGCCTTTGGAAAACAAAGAGACTGCTGAATATGAGTATGAAGTAATTAAAGAGGAATGGGAGAAAATCAGACCCTTTTTAGCCCAAAGGAGCGACCTGGGAAAAGCTAGAAGTTCAAGAACTAAACGTAAATTTAGTTTGGAGGACTTGGAGACACCTGAATCAGAAGGCCCTTCAAACTCCAGATCCAAAAGAGACAGAGTGTCCTGTGAAAATGAACCTTTGGGTAAATCATGGGGAAGGACAGAAGAGGCCAAACAGTTAACAGAGAAGATGGATGTCAAGCTGCCTTCCCCTGGACCAAGCGAGGAGGATAGCAGTCCAGTGCGTAGTAGCTATGTCCGCTCTGAGAAAGCCCTGTCTGTCCCCCATAACGACCAGAAAGGCTCTGGTCTTGCACAGTCATGGACTGGCTTGGAAATGCTGAGGAAAACTCTAGTAGATATAATGAAGTTAAAGGTCAAAGTGCAGGAGAAGCAGAGAGCAGTTCTGAATGTGAAGCAGAAGCGCAGGAAGTGCGCTCAGAAGGAGATCCAGGCAATGGAGCAGGAGCTGCGGGAGTTGCAGGACCAGCTATGCATGGAACAAGAGCATCATCAGCAGCAGGTGGAAGAGCTGGAGAGGACATTCTCTAAAGAGCAGCAGAAGCTAGAGGTATAATGGTGGTCATCTTTTTGGCCTGTGTCTTTTCAATTTTTATGGAATGCCTAATATAAGACATTGATCCAAAATAAGTTACAGTAACACAAAAAACGTTTGTGTGAATTACTCCTGTTAATTGTTACGGAAGTATTTAATTTCCAGGCCTGTTTACCAAAAGAAAGTACGGAGACAGAAGTGTTTGGGCTGCATGGGGAATTAGGGAAAAGGCGCAAAATAATTTTTTAAATTTTCTTACAAACAGGTTCATTATAGCAAGATAGTAAAGCATTTCAGTTAGTAAAAAAGCATGTTTTAAAATAAAAATAATAAAAAATCTCTGCCTGATTTCCTGTGGTTACAGAGCACTGTAAGCGTCAATTTCTCTCTAGTGTATGGCTGAATTAATGCCCAGTTTGCATGGCAAATCCATTCCCTTTCCAAACAAGTGAATTGTTGTATGCCATTCTAGATACAAACTGAAGTCTTTCTACTTGAGTTTGCTCAAAATCTGGTTTAAAGGAAGTAAGAATTCATTTGGAGTAAGTTTCATAATTTATCAGTTACTTCCTTTAAAGTCTGCTGCTAAAGGCAAGATACCTGTATCGGAAGTACAGGGAGTCTGGAGTTGTGAGCTTAGGCACAAGGGGAAGTTTGGCTGGAGCTGTAGGTATGTCTGACCTCTTTGAGTGTGCTCAGAGATAGAGTTGCAGCTTTTTCTCATGTTTAAGTTGTTGCTGACCTCTTTGCTGCCACAAACATGCGGGTGTCTTTACAGCTAGAATATCATGGAGGTGTTACAACTATGTAACTGTAAATGATATATCCATTTTAACTCTTCACAGTACATGATTGCTCTAATTTGTTTCACACGTGTAACACTAGAATGGGACATCTCAGGGTTTCCTGAAAGAGAGTGTTGTTTCTTTAAGCATATCCTCTAAAGAGAGTGTACAAAGTAGTCATTTTCTGTCCCTTACTTTCTTAGAGGTTTGTTTTTTTTTTCCCTAAACCAGTTTTCTTCCAGCAAAAAGGTCTTGGTTTTTTTGTTTCCTCAGGGTGGAAACTGGCAACATGGGGAAGAGAATCTGAAGGAGCAACTGGCCCAGGTCCTGCAAGAGGCAAGTAGTTATGAGTCTTAAGTCAGTCTTATTGCTGTGGCCTTTTGGTAGAAGACTAGGATTTTGCCTCAGGTGCAAACTGGATGATCTTCACATATAGACCAAATTTCTGTCAGAAAGCGGCAGACCTCCCTTTGCGGGAGTTGCTATTTGCCAGCAAATATGGTCAGAATATGCACTCAGATTGAAAGCATTAAGTAGCTGCAATTATTTTTATTTTAATTTGGTCTTTAGGCTGGTGGGCTTTTTTGTGAGATCTGTCTGCTAGTTATCTGTTTTGGAGAAGTTGTTTTGGCAATTTTAACCAGATGAAAAAAACCTTACTCTTGGTTAGGAATGTTTTTGAAAGAGATTGCCACACACTTAGGATTTTTTCCAAAAGGTCTTTCCTTTTGGAGAGTTCATCTGAAGATAGCTTCAGGTAACCCTGTGTACACTGACAGGCTTTTGCGATCCTTATGTGCCAAATACCTCTTGGTACGCAAATGTCTCAGATGCACTCGAAATGGTGGCTGTAAAACCTAACTGAAAGGAAAGAATAACCTGGGAGAGGGAATAAGAAGTACTGTGGCACCTGGAAGGTCATCAATAACTGTCACTACATTCCAATTTTAAGTTCAGGCTAAACTGCCTTAACACTCCAATTTATATAGACATGTGTTGCTCTTTTTAGGAGGGGATTGGGAGAACAAGTATGCTGAACCTCATGATTATGGCCCTGTATATTTAATAGGATAGCTGATAATGGCACTCTTATAATTTCTGGAATGGTATTGTTACAGCATCATGCTTTGATGGAAGAACTGAGCCGTAGTAAAAAAGATTTTGAGGAGATAATTCGAGCCAAGAATAAAGAACTGGAAGAAACCAAGGTAAGGAATAACTGAATTCTCAGTTTCATTCATATGTGTTTTATTCATATGATATGCTGCAGCAGAGGAGATGATTTATTTAACATTTGTCTTGACTGTACTTTGCCTCCTGTAGTGAAAAACTCCTGTATTTTGAGGTGGCAGCTGACTCTAGTTTCCAGGATTGGGGGAGGGTACACCTTGGTCTGTTCATAAAGTAGTGTTGAACAGTCATTACTAGATCTTTCTCAATCATAAAGAAAGCCTAGAGCACCTGAACTGTGTGTTGTGCAGGAGAAGTGGGCTCATTCCACCCTTTCTTTAAAAAAAAAAAAAAAAAAAAGAAAAGAAAAACAAAAAGTGTGTTTGAAAAGTGAGGTGATTCATTTTCAGTTAAGAGTGCATTCAGGTAAAACTCCAGTGTTCCAGCAGTCCTGCAAGGGAGTGTAGGACTGAAACAACATGGAATTTGAATAATGAATGAGATAAGCCACATTTCTTCCTGCACTTGACACAAAGTGATGAGTGGAAAATAATTAAGGAGGTCCATTCCTGTGTCTTACTCTTGGAAATTATCACATTATCCAGCTCTGACTGTTTGCTTTATGTTTGGTTGGGAGTTTTTTGTGTTATCTTTGCAAATCTGTTGCTGTTTTAAGTATAGCTTCAACTGGAAGAATTTCTTTGTTATTTTTAGAAGATAGAGCAGGTACCTGCTCTAGTTTAACTCCAGACAAAAAAAAAAAAATTATTGGGCAGTTAAATGCAAGTAAATGGCTTAAATTCTTATGGTTTTTGTTTGTTTGTTTGTTTGGGTTTTTTGGGGTTTTTTAATAGTTGAGGTCTTTTCTCTGTTGTGTTTTGCTCTTTACATCAGAAACAACTGTTCTGTTGACTTAAACCAAACTTATGCTGGGAAGAGGTTGAAAAAGATTCTGAAAAGATTGATCTGGCTGGTAGTTTCTGTAGACTGAAGGGAATTTTGGTAATGGCTGCTGTTCTTGCTTGTAAGTTCTCTGCAGTGGATGGGAATATTCTCAATATGGTCATGATTACAAAGAGAGGCTACAGATTTGGGTATATAATAGACACAGACTTGACATGTGGAGACTTGCAGTTATATGATTTTCTACTTGCCCTTTTTTTCCTGCACACGCACTTCCTGCCAACATTATATTGTGTAAAATCTTGTTCTTTGTTGATGTGTGACCATATGTGCTTTTCCACTAGGAGGAGAAGGAAAAGGTGAGAGCCCAAAAAGAAGAGGTGTTGAATCAGATGAATGATGTGTTGGAGAATGAGTTGCAGTGCACAATATGTTCTGAGCACTTCATCGAGGTATGTTTGAACTGGTATGGGTTTGCCAGTAAAGCAGAGACTTGAGAAGCTTCCCCTAGTTCTATTAAAGCAATAGTTAAGCTTATTTCTTTACTTTGCTAGTTTAACAGTCCTAACAGACCCACAGTGAGTTGTGGGTAAGGGTTGGTCCAGAAACCCATTCTGTCTGCCCTAACTCTTCTTCTGGGTAGCAAGTTCAGCTTTAATGTTTCTACCCGCACAGGGATGCGTGCTTAATCCTAAGGTGCATATAGGCTTGCAGCAGTTTTGGGTGTTTGTGAACTGGTGCTCTGAGCTGCTGCTGACAGTCTGCTTGGGGAAGAGTCATTTTGTGGTGGAGCTTGCTTTTAAGTTGACTAGGGTTGGACTGCTATAGGTTTAGATATAGGAAGAGGTAAGTAAAGGAAGGGGGGTGCAGTGTTCAGTCCAGTCTGGAAATGTTTATATTGTTCAGGTAAAGTATTGCTTTGAGAAACATGCCTGCTTTAATTTGATTCTAGAAGTGATAGGTTATGCCTGAAATGCAGACTGCTATTTCTGTTCGTGTTTTGCTAGAACTTCAGTTTCATTACATTCTATTACAGGAAACCTGATGTGTTAGCCTTGCTATAATGACTTAAGAGCTAGCTGAAATTTTAACTTTTGGTTTCTTAGTAATTTAAGATGCTATTCTGCAGTATCTGAGTTTTCCATAATTTATGCTATTCAAGTTGGGGAAATTTATAATAGAATTAATTCTTTTTGTCTGTGTCTCTGACTCGCTGTTATCTACAGTGAATCCATTATCCAACTTGTCTGTACTCTGGCGTGGGATAGTTTTTGTGTCACCCCTACAAAGGCTGAAGGAAGAGGCTTTGGGCTTCTCCCAGCCCCTTCCCATGTAGGAAGTGTTCATCTAATGTTTTTCTGACTTCAGTATTTTTTCTTGACAATGCTTGTGTGAGCATGTTCTGAGAAGTATCCTTCCCTTGAATTCCATAGGCAGTCACTCTGAACTGTGCGCACAGCTTCTGCTCCTACTGTATCAATGAGTGGACAAAACGTAAAGTGGAATGCCCTATCTGCAGGCAGGAGATCAAATCAAAGACACGCTCTCTGGTGCTGGATAACTGCATTGACAGGATGGTAGAAAAGCTGGATGTGGAAATGAAAGAGCATCGCCTGACCCTTATCAGAGAGCGGAAAGGTGAGAGGTGGGTGGATGTGGCATGATGAGTACAATCTCTCATTCCATCTATTTTGTACAACTTTTTTTGGCACCTATATACCAAGGAGATGCTCAGGGAATGCAGCAGAAACACTAAAAATTAATTTTAAGATATATTGTTTAACTAGCTTTACTGCACAGTAAAAGCAAATTAATAAAAAGTTTGGAAAATACTTTATGAATTCCACATTTGAGTGGGACAACTTAACTGCCCTGAAGGTTACATTGTTTCAAAGAGATCACTAAATAAAAGCAAAACTAAGTAAATTGGGCCTTGGAAAATTTACCCGGCACGTTTTGATTAAACTTTGGAATACATCATTGCAAAAACTCAGCAGAGCAGTGCCTGATGAGAAATCATGAATTCTCTCCTGTGTGCTAGATTTATGTAAGAAGTCTGAAGGGAATGTTGGTGTGTCATGTAAGTGTATGGCTGAACTGGCAGTGCTTTGCCATGTTAATTTTTGTGGAGTTAAAGCCACTGTGGCTTAAATGCATAATTTCTTGCCTAGTTATAGCTGAAAGACTGCATGACAGCGATGGCTTTAAGTAAAAATCCAGTATGGGTTATTCCTATTCTGCTTCCCTCTTCCAAATTTGTTTTTGGAGCACTTGACACTTGTATCTAGGTGCTGTAACGTAGAAGTCTTTTCTTGCTACCCCTTAACAAATTTCTATTGCTGTGTTCTCTTAAGTAATTGTCTTGTTTTCCTCGAGTGCGCGAACCTTCCTTTTGCAATGTGTCAAGCCTTTTACCTAATGAAAGGTGCTTTTCAAGTGTTTCAGGTTCTCCATGGTGACATAGTATGACACTGCTAAGCAGTGTTAGTTCAGACCTGAAATTGCCACCTGAGTTCAACCAACTCAGTCTGATTCCCTCAGGAAGTGCTACGCTGCTCAGAGGCTGCCCGGCTTGGCTTTGCGAATTGCTTTCACCTCTGCAGAACTGACACTGCTCTTGTGTAATATGCACATCTGCAGAGTATGCCATAGCACTGTTGAAGTGTCTCATCAGGTAGCTAATGGTGATTAGATGAAGTGGTGCCTTCATTGGAGCCCACTTCATTTCTGTATGGTAAACGAGCCGTCTTCATGCTTGTTTAAACAAAAGGGAAATAAGCTTATAGCCTGCCTTTGTATAATTAGAACATCTATCACATAAATGACTATTAATAGGCAATCATTCAGCTTCCCTATAACACAATTTAAGAAGGATGCATTGTTTCTGTGCAGTCTTTTTATTCAGTGATGGAAACATTTTGATTGAGACAAAGATAACCATGCATCTATTTAAACATGAATTCTGAAGAAATAATCAGCTGAAAGAGAACTAATGGTACAAGTGGCACATAGGAAGCTTGCACTCAAATGTATGGAGGTTTTGACAGGGCCCGAGGTGTCCTCAACAAGTGTTAGTTGTTTGAGGGCTCCTTACCACATTTGGTTCTTTCCCTCTTTCTTACCTGGCAAGGCACTGTAATAGTTAGCCACTTCCAGTGCCAATTGTGTGCCAGTGAAAGGATGGAGAATGTCTCCATGTGTGCTGTCTTTAACAGGAAAAGGCATGTAGGAAACTTAAACAAACCAACCCCTTTGTTCTTTTCATGCTGAAAATAGAAAAGAAAAAAGGCCCATGCCCTGCAGCTTGAAAGATCTATTGCAAGCTGACAGTGAGAGGCTGGAAGTTTCAAAGAGAACTAGTAATTTAGCAGGGCTTGTGGGTACAGTGGTCACTAACTTTTGTATCTGTGTGTTTTGAATGCAGAGAAACAGAATGTGTTGGTGAAACCAGCCACAGACAATGACAGCGGTGTCATTTCTTCCATCTACTCCGTCTTGTCGATGAGCAGTTGTGACAGTGAGGACTCGGAGGGTGATTCTTACTACCGTGAACGCTACAACATTATCTAAACACTGTCACTGGGGACTCGTTTGCCTGTGTGCTGCCTGGAACCAAACTAATGGTGTTTGGTTGACTACTGCTGGATGAGTGGACTGGACATCTGGAAGGAGAGACTCTTTGAAGAGGTTGGAGCTGAGAACTAGCAGCATTTGGAAGAAGGACCTTATTTTTTAAATTAACGTACAGAAGCTTGATCTCCAAAATGAAACTGGGATTGTGAGAGAGCAAGCTGCTGTTATCCTAGATGGTTGATATACAAAACCTAGGTTTCCATGATCGCTTGTGACCTATTCGGTGTAATGTAATAGTTTGTATGCATCACTGCCCTTTCCTTAGTGAATGACATGTTTAAATGTGTACATCAGCTTCCCTTATTTCAGGCAGCAGAGGGAATGGCCTCAGCTATTTGAGAACTTGGCCATCCCCAGCAGCAGGCAGGAGAGGTATATCAGGAGCAAGTGCCAACATGGGTTTTCCTCTTGAATTTCATATGGCAGCTAGAGTTGTCCCAGGCCTCTGGCAGTAAAGGTAACAAAGGGTGGGTTATGGACCCTGGCAGCCTTAAGTGCTTACGTGCATTGTAAGCTGAGCTGCTGGCCATCCGATTTGCTCTGTTGATGTTACTCATTTTCTATTAGACAGGGATGGAGAATATTAAATCTTCCAGCATTCCTTAGCTGGTGATCTTTTCATATAGTATCTTTGGTTGGTTCCCTCTTCAGGCTTTTGCATAAAGGGTCTTCGAATTGGGCACCAGCACATCCAGAAGTTATTAGCAATGACTTCAGAAACAGATATAGCTCGTCAGCAGCAGAGAGGAGCCTCTGCCTCTTCAGAAGTGCTGCCGTCTGAATTAGCGCAGTGCCCTGTTGGCAGGGTAGGAAAGCAGCATCTGTAGGCAACCACAAGGCACGGAAGAAAGCGCTTAGTTTTATTGTTTACAAAACAGTGCTGTGAGCCGTGGGTTGTACTACCCTCACAGCGAATCACCCATCCCTAAGAGACTGAGCAAGTCTTGCCTCATCCTATCACAAATTTGTCTGTGAAGTTCCATTTTCAGTGGCGTATGCTTTTGACTTAGCTGTTACATGGAAAGGACTGTTTTACACTGTGAGAAGAGGATGGGGGAAGCCCTTCTCATATGTAATATTTCTTTGGCTATTTGTATGTACTTTCTTGTTTCTATGTTTATTTTGTTTAAGAAGGAAAATATAAATCCATTTCTGCAGTAGCCTTCCTTGGTGCAACCACTGAGATGAATGTCTTTCTCTTAGTTGTCCTAGATTTTCTTTGAGAAAACACAGACTATCTCATTTTAATGACTTTGCTTCATGTTTTGATTGCTGCAAGCAGCGTGACTATTTTCAAGTTATTTGAAAGACTTGTGTATTCAGGAATTGATAAAAGATAACCCAAGTCTTCAAGCCTGTGGCTACCCTAATGGTAGTTTAGTAGATACAATCATACCTCTTATCTTCTTCCACTAAAGAAAGATCCCATTAAAAAGGTGCATGAATGATGACGCTGTCCTGGGGAAATAGTGCATTCTGACAGAATTGATTGGTAGGACTTAAACAGAGAGGGGAGCTCTGATCTGTGGGACAGGCAACTTTCTAAAATCTTAGTGTATGGTTTATCTTGTGAAGGAGCCATTACATCTTGAATTTTCCTCTTTCCCTTTTAATGTTCCTTTTCTATATGGGCTCCTGAAAGTTTCTTTTGTGAATATATGCTCTCTAGGATGTCTGAGAGAAGAGGGTTCCTCAGAATGCATGTGTAATAGCCTGACATTGGAATGGGCGTTCTGGATGAGGAGTATGAGGAAAATACTCTGGTTCCTTAGGACTGCAAATTATTCTACTGTGTATCTCTTCTATGTTGCTGTGCTTTTTTTTTTTTTTTTGCTTGTTTCATTTTGCTAAATATATTTATTTTGTTATGTAGGTGTTTATGCATATTGCAGAGAAGGGTGATAATGCTTCTCCTAGCAACAGAGCTGCTCTTTGGTGTGCTTTCTGACTGTGTCATCTTTTCACTAGAATTTGAAGAACATAAGTGGTACGCTAAACCTTTTCCACTGTTACCAGTAGGTACATAGTGTGTAAAGGTCCAGGGAGAGAGAGAAGTTTAGTAGTAACACTCTTCACTGGCAAAAGCATTTCACTGACAAAAGCAGACCTCTCAGTTCATTCAGTTCTCAGTAAAACTACTACCAGATAAAGAGCTGATGACTAGACATACTGAAGTATGAGCTTCTGGAAAAGATGCCCCCATTTCTAGTACTCCTTTGGTCTAAGGTCTGGATCCTTTCTTCGACTTGATTGTGTATCTGAACGTCCACTCACAGATGTCATGCCCTAAACTGTTACTTGTCTTGGGATGGCATCAAGCTACTTCAGTCTGGCATCCAGGATTTAGGTTACAACTCTGAGCTAGTAACAGTTGATGCACAGCAGGCTTGATGTAGATTCAAAACTTGCTGCTTTCTGTTGGGAGATAGCGGTCATGCTGTCATGTAGTGTGATAATCAAACCCTTTCAGAGCAATATATTGGTTATCAACATCAGCAGGAATAACTGGGACAGAGTGCAAATGGGTTATGGAACAGGACCGCCGCAGCGGGACGGTGTGCTGTTTAACTCCTGCAGATCTATGGATTCCAGGATCAGTCTGACACATGCTGTCTCTTGCACATTTAATCTACTGTGTTAGTGCTTGGTGAGCCTTAGCAACAACTGTCATGTAACTTTGCAGAGGATGTAACAGGCAATTTAATAATCCAGCCTTCTCCCCTCCCCCCAATTTAAGTGGGTTTTTTTCCCAAAGGTGCGCTGGCTAGTCAATGTTTTGCTTCCTGCTCTTACTCCTTCTTCCCTCCTGCCATTCCCTTTTGCTGTAACTTCATGTACTTAGACACGTACCTTACAGTAACAAGGTAATCATAAACTATGCTTCCCAAATAGTATACTCCTCTCTCTTGGTGCTACTGTGTTAATTTTGGTTTTAAAGATTAAGCATCCATGCCTGTGTACTGAGCTGCATGCCCCTGGGGTTTCAAGCTTAATGTGAATAACAAGAGTGCCTGAAATCCTTATGACAAATAATCTCATGACATGTATTAGGCTTTTATTGTGCAAGCACCTTTATCATTGCTGGCCTTACATAAACTTAGCTCTGCTCACGTAACGAAGCTGCAGTTAGTTAATGGTGAAACGTCTGGTGGTGGGCAGGCCACAGGCCTCCCCTAGTTTCTCAGGAAACCTGGGCTGTCTGCAGGAGTGACGGTGTTTACGGGCAGCGCAGGGCCCTGCTGCCTCCGGTCACCGCTGAGGTGGGGTGTTCCTTCGGAAGCACGAAAAAAGCTGGTTTTCTTAGAAAGTGCCATTTTTAAGGCAGTGGCTGAATTCTTTGTGCGTTAACACGCTTTATATACTTTTTATATGCAATATGTTTCATAGATATATTTGTAACATTTTACATATAATTTAAATAGATTTTCATCCCTATGCACCCTTACCTCCCCTCTGTCGGGAAGAACTGAGCGAGCCGGGCCCTGCCTGGCAGCGGGCAGAGCAGAGCGGCCCGGCCCGGCCCAGCCCCGGCGGCGGGAGGTGGCGGCCCTGGCGTCCGCCATGCGGCTGCACCGCCGGCGTTGCCTAGCGACCCGAGGGGGCCTTGCGGAGGGGGCGCCGGCACCGCTTCCGGGTTGAGGCTGGCCGCGGCGCGCCTGCGGGAACGGTCCCCTCGGTGCCGGCGCGGGCGGCGCGTCACTGCCACGCGCCGGCGGGCTGGGGAGGACCCGCGGGAGGGGGCGGGGCGGGGGCGGTGGCTCCGAGCGGGGAAACGAAACCGGCGGTGGCGGCGCAGGAGCGGGACCGCTTCTCCT
>VXBL01002906.1:364708-478957 GCA_013400195.1 Aramus guarauna | reverse complement strand
TCTGGCGTAGTTTGAAATGCAGCGGGAAAGCAGGAGCGCCGGGGGCCCGTTAGGAGGGTGCGGGCCTCGAGGGGAAGGTAGCAGCCGTGCCCTGAGAGAGCCAGCCGGGTAAGAGCGTCTCTGAGAAGACATGGAAAATTGCTCTCGGGTGGTTAGAGATAACCAAGGAAGGGGGGGGAAAAACCCCAAAAAACCAACCAAACACACGCCCCCTTAAATTGCACAAGAGCAAATAAATACGAGCTGGCCGTAAATGAACTTGTGGTGGAAGTGAAAAGATGTCTTAGCCATAGCGCAGTGACGTTGTGGGGTGATTTTGCAGTCAGAGTGGTGGGGGTGAATAAAGGAATTGGTTTTAAGCTGCCCCGTATGCGTTCGTGGAAGTAAGTGTGATGCAGAGGCTTAGAATCAGTGACCTGGGGCTTCTTTTTCTAGCTCAGAGTTCTTATCTAGAATAATAAACACCGATTGGTTTTTATTGCTTTTTATCAATAACAGGGAGGTTTAGCTAGTGCTCTAAGCATCTATGCCTTTTATTTTTCACCTGCTTTCCTGTTCCTTGGTTCTTGTTCTCTGCAGGCCTTCCCGGCTGGTTTCTATTAACTCTGCCTTAAGTGTTAGTCCTTCTTCTGGGTTTATGCAACGTTTATCAGCCACAGCCAGGTATCTTGCCAGTGGTTTCCAGTGAAGAACGCAAACACTTCCCAACTTGAGCACACGTATTTAATAAAGTTGTGCTATGGAAGTCATGTAGGAAAGCTCTTCTATTAATTAACGTTTGCAGAAGAGAGGCCAGAGGTGTTACAAGTCTCTTGTGAGAAATTGGTTCCACCTCACATGTTTGCCATTAGGTTGATCTTATTTCCTCATTTGTGATGTCTTTGGATAAAATGAGTCCTTGATTCAGTAGTAGTAACCATCTGTCATATATTTAAGTTATCTAAGTGCTGACGTCTGGGTTGTCTTCATCGACTACTAGCATTAATAGTAAATAGGTTGTAGAAATTATTTGAAATTCAAGTCATTAGTAATAGGGAAGCTTCTGTATAGATTTCATGTTTGTTTAGTTAGACTAGCTATTAAAGAAGTTAGGTTCAAAAGAAGCCCATACTTTTTCCTCAGCTTAAGTTGAGAAGCATAATACAGAACAGTCCATAAAATGATCTATGCTGCCATGCTGCTGCACCTTAGCCTTCAGGAGAAAATTAATTTGCTTAATGTTTACCAAGTGTGATCATCTTTTTTTCAGCAAAAATGAAGAGAAGGACAGAACCTGAATTTGGCAGCCCCCAAAAGAAGCAGAAGAAGAGGATAGAAGACTTGGGATTAACCCTCAGTTCTACTTCAGATGATGAAACTCAATTTAGTAATCATACTACTCAGGGTAAGGTTGGAGATAATATGCTGCTGCAGGGAATCTAAATAATAACTAGGGATTGAACCCATGTCTCTTAAATCCCAGTTGATAGCCTGAACCTCAAGGGCATAGTCTTGCTTCAGGTGAAAAACTACATTATTTCTGTTCACAAACTTGGATTGGTATGAATTTTTTAAGCTTTTTTAAAATCTCATGTAAACAGTTTGGTCTGGGAATTGTATGAATTCAGACATAGAAAATAGAACTTGAGGTAGGTGACAAGTGCATGATCCAAATCTGTAAAGATTCTTGTAATAAATGAGCAGCATTAATCTTTTCAGTCTCAGTAGTTATTTCTGTTTTGGAAACTTCCAGTAGTGAGGAGTTGTGGGTGTTGTGCTGTAAAGAAACATCATAATCCCTCATTGTTTAAAAAATAAATAAATCAGTTATCTTACCACACTTTTGCAGGTGGGAGAAATTGAGATGAATACAAAGGGCGGATTGGTAGGGACTTCTACAATGTAGCATCGTCTCTTTTCTGGTTCAGTGTGATTTTTGGGGGGGAGAGGGGAGTTGTGAGACCTCACAGGTGTTTGGTTTCAGAACAAAAAACTGTTTCAAAGTTAACTAGATTAATTGCCTACTTTTTCTCAAATCAGAGTGTGCTTTCTCACATGTAGCTTGATGAGGCGAGTGCCCTACACAATTGGTATTGCTGTTGCAGGGCGCTTTAAACTCACCCAGGGCAGTACTTCAGGTTGCCTCACAGTCGTGCATGCTGCTTCTGAGTCTTGGGATTTCCCATGGTCATGAAGTGTTGGTGAAAAAGGGCATGAACAGATAAAGAAGCCTCCATCTTGTGAAAATGGAAGGGGATGTACATGGAAGATGGGTGGGCCAGTTTGGGAATAGCTGTAGTGACAGGGTACGGTGTGTGTACCAGTCTGGTAGGGCTGGTGGTGGGTGAGGAGGTTGGAGGTGCAGGGTGTGACAGCTGGGGTAGGGAATGCTGTGTGCGCTCAGGGCTGGGCTAACAAATTCAAAGCAATATTTTTTAAATTTTTTCCCTCACTTTTGATTATTGAGTTCGTATATGGGTCAAAATAGGCTGTGAATCTCTATGTTTAAGAAACAAGTTGATACAGTTGAAGGACAACATTTTGGATAGGGTAAATTGTTTGGTAGTCTGTTACACCTATTGTGGTTTCCAGTGAAAGAAAGAAGGTTGGGGGAGAAGTGATTTGAGATCTGATCTCAGCTGAGCATGGCCTAGCAAATGTTAAAAGCAAGAAGAGTTGCGAAGGGATTAGAGATTTATGTAGTGGGTATTGTGTTTGAGGCACGTCATAAGCCTGTGGAAAATAAGACACAGCTCAAAAGCAGGCAGGAAAGTTGATTAAAGCTCTGTTTTGGAGAAGCAGAAAGCAGTAACTAATCCTAAAGCAAAATCCATTGTGGTCCTGTTCACATCTAGGAACTTTGTGAAGGAAAGAGAAACACAGCTCGTGTAACATGTTTGGAAATCAAGATGGGTACATAATATTGCAAACACAAGTGAAATCGTAGCCTTGCTTGGCTTGAGCTGGAAGCCTCAAAAGTTGATACTGTAAAACCCTAGCATAGTAGTTATATGGGGAAACAAGTCCTGAATCTTAAAATCTCATGGTTCAACAACAATGATTGAGCACACATTGAAATATACCATAGTCATAAGTTTCACTGTGGTGTCTTTCATTTTCACTTCACTTTCTTGTAATGGCCTTTCTCTACTGATGCTCTAGTTATTTCCTGTTACTTCACTGATGCTCAGTTTTCATAACAGGAAAATTCAGAGATCTGTGAGTTGGGAGGGAAATAATCTGTGTTTTTCCTTAAATCAGAAAAACGTAAGAGAAGTTCAATCCTTCTTTCTAGGTAATTGTAATGTATTTTTTAAACACTTACGTGGAGCTAAATAATTCCCTTTTAAGTGATAAACAGAGAAAGATTAACTCTGCTAACAAGAACTTTCTGCATTATCTCAGGACAACTTTTGTAGCTCAACTTCTCCTAGTTGCACGAAGTAGCACAGAATGGTTTTTAGCATGTGGTGAACAAGGGAGGCTCAAGAGGCAGAGGTCCAGTGAAGAGCATGGCTGTGCTTGCTGTGGGTTGCTGCTCCAGCACTCTGTCCAGCCTGCCCCATAGCGTTAACTTCAGTGCGACCGATGTGGTGCTAGGCAAATTTCAGGAAGGAAATTTGTGCCATTGCTTCATCCTCATAGTGCAGGAGAAGCAGAAGGACTCAGTGGGTTGCAGGGCTTCCCTTGCTACCCACCTGGTGCAGAGCAGGCTGTGGGAATAATTATGTGACTACCACGATTCCTGCCCAGATCCCAGTTACATCCAGCCCACAGCAAGTAGGTTCAGGCATCTCACAACTGTAGAGCAGCAGCGAGGACCGTACAGCTCATACAGGCCCAGGTTCTTCCCAAGTAGGTCCCGGGGTAGAACTGGGCATAGGCAGAGCTTCATTCTTTGGTGCCCATGAAGGCTCTGCCGCATCAGTTTCAGGTGACTTTCAAGTGACAAAAGTTTATTTTTTTTATAGTGGTACTTACTACCTTGATTGGGCCATTCACTTGATTAACCTCTTCCTCAAACCTTTGTGTCTGCCAGGGTGCTTTTAAACTAGATTGGTGTCTTCTAACATTATCTTTCACCTGGGTTTGTATGCATCAGTAAAGTCTAGAGGTGAAAAACGGTCTCATCTGTTGTAGCAAACTTGTGGATCCTTGCTACTGAGGTGGGTAGTGGAATCAAAGTGAAGCTTAATATGGGGATTAAGGGATCTGTGTCTCTCTTCTTTCTGCTGTATTGGCCATTTTGTAGATGCCTGTGTACTTGATGGGGATTTTTGGTTGGGTGTAAACACACCTGTGGTTAGGTAGGAAACTGAGGAAAATCCAGTATATTTTATCAAGGTGTTATTCTTGAGAGAGAATCTCTGTGGATTTTCTTGGCTCCTCAGGATCATTGCAAAGGTCGGGCACACCACGCTGTACTATCACGGTCACGCTGTGGCCTGCTCTGCTGCCCTAATAGGGTTTGCCTGGCCCAATTGCCAGTATCCATTGGCTCGGAGAGGTTGTGAGCGTCCCTGAGACAAAGGGGCAGATGACCATCTGTTGATCCCACAGAGTGTTTAATATTACACTTACATGCTTTCTGTAGCACATTTGAGATACGGAAGTGTCCTCTCTATGTGTGTTGAGAGGATTTAATGAGTCACACTGTGTAGTTCTAATGTGATTACTGACGTGTTTCTTTCTTTTTATTTTCATACTCACTTTTCTCTCTTTTTTTGTTTGTTTTCAGAGTCTTCCAGTAGCAGCAGTGGGTCTGACAGTGAGAATGATGAAAAAAGACCAGTCTTCAGCAATGAGTTCAAACAAGACTCTCTTGTGGAGGGTACTTCCTCTCGCTACTCAATGTATAACAGTGTCTCCCAAAAGCTCATGGTAGGTCAAAATAGTTTTGGACCAAACCATTAAGACCTGATGAGAACAAAGTGAAAAGGCTAGTCTGTTTTAAGAGACTTTGATTCTGATTCCAGTCATCCTTGTAGCAGGGTTCTCTGCTTCTGTGAGCCAGCTACTGAGCAAATGGGGGAGGCTGAGAGAGCATGGTTGAAGAGGATCTGATAAAAAAAGAAAGTTGATTCATGTTCAAGGCCTAGGAGCAAGGAGGTCAATGTGAAGGGAAGGATCTCTGGGTCAGGCAGCATTCTGAGCTTGAAAAAAGGGTCCTACCATGTGTTATTTTGCAATCTTTGAGTTAACAAATGCCTTGTGAGAAAGGCCTTAACAAATTCTGTGATTGACATAAATTTGCTTGTTCTTGGAGGCTGGCTAGCATACCCTTGTAGAATTATTACCTTAATTATTGAAGTATTTCTTTTGCTTTCAAGTAGTACAATTCTGCTTTCTGTAAGTCTGGAAATTTCTTGGAAAGGCAAGGACTGTGAGTGATCGCAACTGTGAAGGTGATTGCCAACCCCTTGATTGCACAGTGTTCGTGTGGGGAAGAAAGTACTTTTAGGAAGTTCTAAGAAGATGGTTGACTCTTTCATGGTAGTTCCAAATTCGGCAACTTGTTCCTGAGTTTAAAGGCAATAGCAGAAGAGGAGTTTCTTTCAGTGCATGCTGTTATGCTTATTTCCTTATGCTAACTTTGTCACTGTGGTATCACAAGTGTGTTATCCTGAAAGAATTTCTGTTCTTGATAACAGAGAAGCAAAAATGTTATTTCCAAGGGCAGCAGAGAAGATGAGATGTATAGTTCTGTATTACTTGGAATGTGATAGGAAGTTTGGGCTCAACGGGAGACTGAATTTGGGTCTCCTTTTGTTCTGTGCTGGTGCTGTGCTCACAGGAGTAGGGGTCAGCAATCTTGCCATGGTGTAGGCCAGCTTGTACCTGCCTTTGCCGAGTTACAAGTTCAGTCTATTCTGCCAGAAGCTGGGAAGTGCTGGCTGCTCCTAGGAGTGGGAAGAGGGAGATACTGCCTTTCAAGGAGATGGAACGCTGCTGACCAGCAGGACAATACCTCTATATGAAAAAAGAATTTTTGGCTCTTGCTGAATTCAAAATTCAATAGGATCCAGAGGCTGAGAGTTGCTGATTTTGCGCCTCTGTAGGTAAATCCTGTTGCTGATCATTCAGAATCTGTCCACATGCATTTTTTGGCAGTGGGCTGCAGTTTGCTGATTCTAACACAAAACTATCTTTTACTTGGAGAGCTCTCTCCTGAGCCAATTAGAATGTGTGCTTTCAGTTGCCACAATACAGGAAGGAGCTTTTACTACTGAATTTGCAAGGCTTTTGTTTGTAAGGCCTCATAAATCTGAATATAAAGTTTGTGGTATCAAGTCTGGTTGAATGATTTGGTAACATTAGGTAAGTAAAAGGAAAATAATCCTTGATTACTAGATGTTCAAAATTCTGACCTCAGAAAACCAGTGTATAACAGGCTCGATGTCTGTCACATTTGGTGTACGTATTTCAAGGTCTGATTCAGAGACGGGTAGCAAAGGCAATGGGAAAAATACCGCCTACCTTTGTATAAAACCTGTCAGATGTTCTTGTGTTGTTTATTACAATGTTTTTGTTTCTTCTTACAGGAAGGGGTGTATAGATAATATCCATTCAAAGTGAAACTTAAGGATTAAGTCTTTTATTTGCTTATTGTCTTGTAGTTGCATACTGAGGGAGTGAAGTTGACTGCACTCATGCTTTCTGTTGTTCTCTTGTTGCTAAAATTTATGAAAAGAAAAGCCTGAAAAACTATTAGTTAATTAATATATTTCTTTTAACCTAAGAGATGGGAAGGTGTTTCAGGAGCAGTGTGTCTTGCATTTCTCCTCTGAGTTTTAGGTGAAGTTCTAACTGTTTCTTGAAATGTATGTGAGTGCATGTTCATAACAAAGAATATCATGACAACATGATTTTTTTTTTCCTGTGCCAGCATCTTTTGTTATATGAACCATTTGTGCTTACTGAAAACTGTGATGAATGGCTCCAGGCTCCTCACTATTTCTCCCTTCGAGCAGGCTGTTCCTGAACCTTCTGTAATGTGCTGTTGTCTCAAACACCATTCTTCAGATCTCGGGGTTTTTGTGTCCTACCTCAGCGAAGTGAACTCAGCATTAAGTCCTGAAAGCTACAACTGAGATTAAAAATGCTCAATCCTTCAAGTCACTTCAGGGGGATGTGCCACCTTCCCTGCCAGTCTTTGACCCCAGTAGTAGCAGGTAAACTCAAGTCCGCTTGCCTCAGTGTGCTCCCTTTGCTTTCCTTATAGGCCAAGATGGGCTTCCGAGAAGGAGAAGGTCTGGGAAAATATGGCCAAGGCAGGAAGGATATTGTTGAGGCCTCCAATCAAAAGGGAAGGAGAGGCTTTGGGCTGACCCTCAAAGGATTTGATGGGGAGCTCAACATTGATTGGCAGGATGAGCCAGAGGTAAGTACTTACTGTTTTGAATCCCTTTTCTGTTGCTGTGTTCAGGATTTGCCCTCTGGAAATGATGTTTAGCGTTGTCTGATACAACTGCCTATCATTAAGTGGCTCTGCTGGGTAGACCCAGGCCTTATTTTGTCCCAGAACAGCATGGCAAAACTTGTTTTCTGTCACATGTATTAATGTTCTGGCACAAAATTAGTTTCAGGTGAATTGTGGTCTGTAGGATTTGTTTCTGAGTTTGCACTAGTGAATGTGATTGAAAATTGTTGTCAAGCTCTTCTGAGTTTACCATTTTTATTTTGTGTATAAGTTTTCAAGCCCGTATAGCTGATTTTTAAAAAAAAATGTTTTCTGGATGTGTTCAATAGATGTTCTATTCTTGTGTCTTGTCAAGCTCTTCAACAGAGAAGAACACTGAGAAATAGAAATAGATGTTATCAGGAAAGCAAAGCCCAGTTTTGATATCATTTGGTGCAAAATAGGTGCTGTATGTTTGTGTTTAAAAATAAATGAAACCACAACACTGAATCCTAGCGATCCGGCAGCTAGAGAGTAAGCCAGAAGGTCCCAGCCCTTGTTAGTCAAGGGCAGCAATGCTTGTCAAGTCATGTATGGTGCACATTATAGTACTTTGCTCTCCATTCTTTGAATTATTTTCAACAGTTGAAAATAATATCAGAGGTTAGTCCTTGAAGGCCAGGAATTTAAGACCTGTTCTGTAGGCTCATTGGTTGAGGTCTCATTTTCCAGTGTGTTTCTATAGCTCACAGCAGATAAGTGTAATGTCTGATTAACCCTTGTGGATGATACTACTATAATAAATATAAGAAGGTTAGTAGCCTTAGCAATCTCTCTTTGTGGAGAAGTAGCATCACTTTGATCTTAACTGCTAAAACAATTTCTTCCCAGGATTATAAAAATTGTTCGAAGTCTGAATTAAGTTGTGGAATGAGGGAGCCTTTCAGAAGGAACTGGGAGAAAGAATGTGCAAAGCACCATCAGGAAGTGTTGGGTTTTTTGGCAACTGTCTCTTGCAGTGTCTCTAAACTGTACCTTGAGAGTACTAGGCTTTTGCTCTGTCTTGATTATTTATCAGACTCCAATGAGAGGAAAGTGGTGTGGGTTTTTTGTGGTGGAGGCTTTTTTGATTTTTGTTTTGGTTGGTTTTTTTTAATTAAATCCAAACAAATAAAATATTTTAGATTAGGAGGAAAAAAATCTCTATGGTTGGCCCTAAAATAACATAACCCCTTATGCTAGGATTGGGAGGCAAACTTTTGTGGAGCAATTAGTTGTTATGTTTTGCTAGTAAAAATGTCTTTGGCTCTCCCCATTCTTTGTGTTTGCAGCCCAGTGCCTATGAGGAGGTGGACTGGTGCCTCGAGTGCACCACAGAAATTCCTGATGCCCAGGAGCTGAAGGAGTGGATGACTGTGGGCAAGGTAATTTTTTAGATCTCAGTACTTACCAGCCTAAAATGATGCAGGATTACTCAGCCTGAAACAATTGCCTTGTCAAAGAGTTGTAGAATAACCCAGGTTGGAGGGAACCTGTGGAGATTGCTAGTGTAGCTTCCTGCTTAAAGCAGGTCTAACTAGATCAGGTTGCTCAAAGCCTTGCTCAGTTGTGTTTTGAGTATTTCCAAGGATGAAAATTTCACAGCCTGTTCGGGCATCTGTTTCAGTGTTTGATAACCTAGTTGGCAAAAGAAAGTTTCCATATTTGGCATTTTTTTGTGTTGCAGCTTGTGTCCATTGCTTCTTGTCCTATTGCTGCTCATCTCTAAGAGTCTAGATCAATCTTCTCTGTTTCCTGCCATTAGGTACTTGCAGACAGCAATAGGATCTCCCTTTCTCTGTTGTGAACAAACTGTTCTCTCAGTCTCTCCTTGTACACCAGGTGCTTCTGCACCCTCATCATCTTGGTGGCCCTTTTGCTGGACTTGCTCCAGTGTGTCTGTCTGGTTCTTGGGGAGTGCTGAACTGGATGCATATTCCACACGTGGTCTCAAGATGCTTAACAGAGGAGAATACTTCCTCAGCCTGCTGGCTACACTTTTGCTAATACAGCTTAGTATGTGGTTGGTGGCCTTCATTCATTACTGGTACACGTTGCATTCTGAAATGATTGATACCATGTTTGCTAATTGTTACCTGTGTTATTGTCCTGTTCCAGAGGAAGATGGTGATAGAAGATGAAACAGAGTTCTGTAGTGAAGAGCTTTTACGTAATGTCCTGCAGTGCAAGGTGAGTCCCCCTCTTTAGAGAGGAACTGAAGTTCTGGGGAAGCAAGTGAAATAATTGAAGAAGATTGAGTAGTTTACTTAGGTGATTTGCAAGAGCTCAGAACATCCTTTTTCACCTCCATGCCACTGGTATGACCTAGCATCCTGGTTGTTACGGGCTGTTCAGGTACCTGTTCTGCACCTCAGCCTTCAAAGAGGTGAATGAAAACAGTTTCCCTTTCTTAGTCCACCTGAAAGGTGAAGACTTGAATAAGCTAAGGAAATAAGCTCCCTTTCTTTTCTTGTGTGCTCCATCTTCCCTCCTAGATATTATCATGCCCTTGTAAGTTGCAGTAGGGTGTGAGTGTGTGCCTGTGAGAGCGAAATACCTTAGGCTGGGACCGCTTTTGAGGTGGCTAACCATGTCACCAGGGTCTGGGGCTATCAGTGGAGAATTCTTCAGTGTCACTAAATTTTCATAAGAAGTAGGGTGGCTTAGAAGAAGAGTGAATGTCATTATGTGACAGGAAAACATTATCTATTGGTGAACCAAACTCTACACAGAATTTGCTGTCTAAAGAGAGAGAAGCACGAGGATGGGAAATGTGCATGCCTACCTGTCCCTCAAGCCTGTGTCAGGTCCAGCTCAATTTTGTTTCTGTTTGTGCAGAGTGTATTTGATGAGCTGGATGGAGAAGAGATGCGTCGAGCCCGAACAAGGTCTAACCCCTATGAGATGATCCGTGGAGTTTTCTTCCTGAACAGGTTTGCAGAACTTCTGATAGTGTAGTTCCTTTCCCACTGATGTCCACTTTCAGCCTTGGGAGCCAAGGTTGAAACTTAATAGGTCCCTATTTACATGTTTACAGGGCTGCAATGAAGATGGCGAATATGGACCATGTCTTTGACTACATGTTTACAAACCCTAAGGACTTCCATGGGGTGAGGGCCTCTATTTATTTAACTTTCAAACAGCAGTGCTTTCTCAGAGAATGGAGAAGGTGGGGAGAAAGGAGAGTCCTTGGGACACTAACTGGGAAAACAAGTGCTTGAAAGAGACTTCTCTAAGTAGTGCAGTTCACAGTGTATCTGGTTTGACCGATGGGAGCTGTTACTGGGTCAGTAGAATTCCCTCAGTTTCCTCTTGCAGAGGCCTTTGATAAAGGAGCGAGATGCAGAGCTGCTCTACTTTGCTGATGTGTGTGCTGGTCCTGGAGGCTTCTCTGAGTACGTCTTGTGGAGGCGGAAGTGGCACGCGAAAGGATTTGGCATGACCTTGAAAGGACCAAATGATTTTAAACTAGAGGACTTCTATTCTGCTTCCAGTGAACTCTTTGAGCCTTATTATGGTATGTAGTGCATGTGTGAGAGTTACCTGATGTTTTTGCTTATGCTGCAGCCTCTGTATCAGGAGCAGGGCTGGTATTGATACCAGCGTGGGGATCTGAGAGAAGCCTGTTTATAGGGAACCATTTTGCAAGGTAGAAGGGGGCTCTCATCTGAGGAAGGGGTTGAGATTGGTGAGCTTGCATATCAAGTCACATTATTCCATTTATTTCCTGTTCGCCCTCGGAACATGTGTCCCATTGTAATAGTTGATACTTGAGTGCTTTGCTTATCTAAAGATTGTAGTTTGCTTTAAGATTACTTGACAATATTTTTCCCATTTCACTGATGTCAGCATGAAACACGGTGAGGTGACATAATAGAATCACAGCATGGTTTGGGTTGGAAGGGACCTTAAACATCATCTAGTTCCAACCCCCCTGCCATGGGCAGGGACACCCTCCACCAGACCAGGTTGCCCAAAGCCCCATCCAACCTGGCCTTGAACACTTCCAGGGAGGGGACCTCCACAGCTTCTCTAGGCAACCTGTTCCAGTGCCTCACCACTCTCACAGTGAAGAGTTTCTTCCTAATATCTGAAGCTCCCCTCCTTCAGCTTAAGGCTATTACCCCTTGTCCTATCACTCCATACCCTTGTAAACAGTCCCTCTCTGGCTTTCCTGTAGGCTCCCTTTAGGTACTGGAAGGCTGCTATAAGGTTTCCCCAGAGCCTTCTCTTCTCCAGGCTGAACAACACCAACTCTCTCAGCCTGTCTTCATAGGAGAGGTGCTCCAGCCCCCTGACTTGCCCAAAGATCTGTTAACAGAGGCAAAAACCTTACTTGCCTGACTGGCAGTATGCTTCTATATCAGGCCTCCCTAGCTCTACTTTGATAATTGATAGTGGGCTCTTAGTAAAGATAAATAAAACAGATTTCGGCTAGAGGCTGTGTCTGAATCACTGTGACTGAATGAGGCCCTTAATCCAAAGAGGTTTAAGCTAACGTGCTTTACCTTGCTTTGAGACAGACTAAGCAGGTGTACACAGGCAATTCCTGTGTCTCACCTCATGGATGGTAACTTGTTAAGCTTGCTGATATGTTTGATCCTTCTATCTGCATAGTCTTTAGGTAAAGGTAGGGAAATACAAAGATTTGCAAATAAAAAGTAGAAATACTTGTATTTTTGTATTTCAGACTGTATAAAGAAAACTTGAGTGTGACTGTCCTGTAGAGAAGGGGGTTTGCTTTTCCATTGTTATGCTTGCCCCCTGCCCCTCCACCACTCTAACTTGTTGACTGCCACTTTTGACACTTGACCATGAACTCTTAGAGAGTGGTTTTCACTTCAGGATTAGATCTGTTAAAGAGAAGGTTCATGGCAAGGGCAGCAAGGCCGATAAACACATTGTTCTAATGGTTGCAGCATTTGGATCTTCATAACTCACTGCAAACTGGTGTTCTTATGGAGAGAAGGAGATACCTGGAGAAATGAATAGCCCCATGACTTTGATGCATTTTCTTGATCCTTTTCTGTCTGTCACACTATAAAGTCTAGTGAGATGTATACAAGCTCTCTTGCAGTGATGGGAAGGAAGTAGGCTGCCGTGATATTTGTGTTGTGAGGAGCGGTAACAAATTCTAGCATCACTTCACTTACCGACAGGATGATTGATGAGGAATTTAGTTATCAAAGCACTATCATGCATCCTGATCTGCTTTTTAGTACTCCAGTTAATAGAAGCTGTACTTGTAGAAGATTTATAGGGACTAATACCAAATAGAAGTTCAGGCTTCTTCAAAGTCAGAATTGGTGAGCTCTAGAATACACCTTAGATCAGCTTTCTAAAACACCAACCTGGGGTACAATGTACCTCTTTTTAAAAAGAACCATATGGGAAGACTGTATGAATATTCACGCGCAAACCCTGTTTCCCTTTCCCTACTCGTTTTATAAATTTGTTTGCGGGGTCTTTGTGGGGGTTGCTTTTTTGAACTCCAGATTACATTGTGTTTGGAAATAGTATTGTGTTTCTTTGGAATGATGCACTGACATCTTAGTAGAAAGTTGCCAGTGCACAATGTAAATAATTTTGCCTTGTCTGTAAAAAATGTTATTAACAGGTGAGCTGTGCAGCGAGATTGAACCTTATGTTTTCAGTAGGTTCAGCTATGTGTCATTCCTACTTGGATGAGAATATTTTGTCATGTAGTCAGCTCTCGTCTCAGAGGAGGGCAGTGAGTGATTTGTCTTTTGCTGAGGCTAATGTACAACTTGTTGTTTGAGCATGGCTATTATACGGCTTTGTTTAGCCCTGATCACACAATCTGAATAATTTTCCTAATTTAACAAGTGTCTTCAGTGGTGAACAAGGGAATGCGTTAATGCTTATTTGCCTGTCAATGTCTGTGTAATTTCTGGCTAAATGTTGATTGAATACAATAGATCACCTGCACATACTGATCTTTTTTCTGTACTGGCAAACATGTTAGTAATTGTCTTCTCTTTTCCCCTTAGGTGAGGGAGGGATTGATGGAGATGGAGACATCACTCGCCCAGAGAACATTACTGCTTTCCGGAATTTTGTTTTGGACAACACTGATCACAAGGGAGTGCATTTCTTAATGGCTGATGGGGTTGGTCCATTTCTTTTTCTTCCTGCCCTAATGACCAAAACTGATACCTCAGTGTGCATATAATAGGATATTTGACATGTGTCCATAGTTACAATGTGAAGTTCTTCAAAGCTTGCCATTAAAATTCTTGGTGGCAGTGTTTTTTATCTTAGAAACAGAAATTATCATGATTCTATGATTTAGCTGTACAGAATCCTTTGCTTGACCAACAGATTTGTGGATATACTAATCACATGCTGTGTGCTTTGCAGGGTTTCTCCGTGGAGGGTCAGGAGAATCTGCAAGAAATCCTAAGCAAACAGCTCATGCTTTGCCAGTTTCTTACAGCACTGTCCATTGTCCGGACAGGTATGTTTTATCCATTAATCTTCTTCCTCCTTCTCTTAAGGTGTGGGTGGCATTGCGGAAGGATACTGTACAATTTTTTGTTAACATGCCACAAAGTCTGTTCTTCAGCGAAGCGAAGTTGTACAGAATTGAGTGTGTATGCATACATCCTGAGGTGGTTGTTGCAAAGCTAAGAGAACTGGGGAAAAAAATTAAGACTGACTATGTCTGTTTTGCTTTTAATTAAAAGCACGAGGTAAAATGCATTAGTTTAAAGCTCTTGTAAAGTGTTATGTTATGTAGCTGTCTTGGGCTAAAGTCACTAGTGTGATAACTAGACAGTATATCTGAGTTTTATGGCACTATCTGGACCAACTGCTTCCTGAACATTCTAGCAGGCTGGTTGGAACAGAGTAGTATTTGTCCAGTTCATCCTTCTCTAACTTGTGGCTTTTCTCCTTTAAATCTGCCATCTCTGTGATCAGAACAAGATGATGTCTTATGTTTTCTTAGCCGTACCTCATTGTTGCCAAATGATGGACATTACGGCTCTATCTGGTTTTGATGGCTCCTCTCTTCTGCTGAGTTTAGTTAGCATTTGGCACTGATGCAAAAGAAAAAATGTTCGTTATGTTATTATTGATCTTGTGCCCTATGTTTAGAAGTACCTGAGGCAATGATCTACTTAGCAGTAGTCTCAAATGTGATATGGTAAAAGGAACAACCCTCTTTAAGTCTGGGTAGATAATAGCTCTGTAAGACTGGGTTTTGCTTGGGGAAAGTGGGATTCTTGTTTGAAAGCAAGGGCCAACGTAGACTTTCTTCTTTCTAGATGGTGAGTTATTCTGTGTAGGTAACATCTGTTAGTTTTCTCGTCCAGCCTGTGGTTTCTTGTTGCTGGCATTGGAGCTCCTCTTCTGTCGAGGCTGTTGTGTCGCATGCTGCTGTGCCACAGGGCACAGTTTGGGCCTGGAAGGGGAGGATGGGGGGTAGGTAGACGGTTTGCTTGTGAGACAGCATGCATACTGATTCCATCCTGGTCAGGGAAGTGTTTTTTCTCTTTGCAGAGATATGGAGAAGATGGTTCATGGAGTCCCACTGGCCCACTTTGTGCATGTGTTTTAAATGCTGTTTAATTGTACAAAAGCAGTCTTACCAGCTCTGCAGAAGAGAAAGTTATTGAGGTGCCTGATATCTCCTTGTTTCCTTGTAATCTGCTGGTATTGATGTGCTTCCTCTCTTTTTTTCAAGGAGGACATTTTGTCTGCAAAACCTTTGACCTGTTTACTCCATTCAGTGTGGGACTTGTTTATCTGCTGTATTGCTGCTTTGAGCGAGTGTGCATCTTTAAACCTGTGACAAGCCGCCCTGCTAACTCAGAGAGGTGAGATTCTTGTGCATGAGGCACAACTTCTAAAGAAACCCTATCCTCTAAATACAATGATGGATGGATTTGGGTAAGTCTAGTGGAAGCTCTGACCTACCTCAATTGGTAACTGTCTTGGAGGAGGAAACATTTTAGATGCTTAACAAATTATGATGTTTGACAAGGTAAAGAAGATAATTCCCAAATTACCCTTCTGAGGAGAAAGCAGTAGCACTGACTACATAACAAATTCTGTTTTGCATGAAACAACTATGGCTCCAATGAAGCTGGAGCATATTACAAGTGTTGTCATTGTACCTGTCACAATTGTACAATTAGCACAATTGATTTACTATTTGAGGGAGATCTGTATATTTTTTCAATAGGGTTGAGTTTCCCAATCTTTCCAGAGAGTAGAAAATGTATAATGACTCTGTGATAGGTGAGATTGTGCCGTCCTAGGGATACCCAAGAGGAAAGAATTTCTGGAACTTGGGAAACTGTCTTGATAATGGGAGTGTGGCAGGAAAGTTGGCTGCATGGAAGATCTGAACCCATGTGATCTCTCTGCCTTGCTCTGCAGGTATGTGATATGCAAAGGATTAAAGCTAGGGATTGATGATGTGCGAGACTATCTCTTCATGGTGAACATCAGACTCAACCAGCTGCGCAACTCTGATGTGGATGTGAATCTTGTTGTCCCGTTGAACGTGATCAAAGGCGACCAGGATTTCTACGATTACATTGTCCAGTCCAATGAAAAGTGAGTGCCCATGGGCAGTGCGGCTGCTGGCTGTAGGCAGGTTAGCAAACATGGCTTTCAGTTGTAGCTTCTTGCACTTGTGGAGGTATTTGCTGCTGCTGCTACACTGCTCTACTTTTGTTCCCGAGAGGCTTAGCAGAGCAGAGGGACCCTGTGCAGAGAGAAATGCTGTATAGTGTTAGTGACTGTTTCGCCTCCAAATACTGTGTAGAAAGTAAAGGAGGCTACTGCCTAGTTCTTTCCAGTGGTCTTCCTGTCACTTTGAATCATGCTGGCAATGATCCATCACTGCTCTGAGGATCACAATGGCTTCCTCCTGTTGTCCCAGTACTCTTTCTTGTTTTGAACAGTAGAACAATCTTGGTGGTGGTTAGCTTGCTCCCTGACTGAGACTTTCTCTCTTTCAGCCACTGCAAAGTTCAGATAAAGGCACTAGCCAAAATTCGTGCCTTTGTTCAAGACACGTGAGTATATTCCTCTGGCTTTTGGTGAGGATTGAATTAACCTACTATAAATGGATTGCTTTGCCCTTCTTTAATGTGTTCTTCATTTGAACTGGTACTTAGCTTGACCTTTGGAGCCAGAAAAGTGAGTAGGGCGTTTAGGTAGCTCAGTTTCTGTTTCTGCCTGAGTTATTTGCAGAAACATGTGGGTGGCTTGAGGAGTCCTGAAAGTTGATGGACTATTATTACCTTGCTGAGAAGGCTTCCATGCATTGTATGATTTCAGATTCTTCTTAGTAGGAATGTAAGCAGAAAAGTAACTCGCAGCTGGTATGTTCAATTCTACAGTAACTGTGTAAGTTGGGTGTGGTTCATAACTCTTTCGCAGGGGCAATTCAAAGCACCTACAATTATCTAAAGCTTGTGATGTGAATTTCTTGCATAAAACTAAAGCCATTGCAGTGTATAGCTGTGTCCCTGGCATCACTTTTCTGTTCAGGTGCCATTTGGAGATAATAAGCAGTAGAAAGTTGAGTGAGTCTGGTAGCCAGGAACTATCTAAGAGTTAACGCTGACACTGACGCTATTTTTTGTGTGGCCTTCAGCAGATTTTCACTGCTATTTGTAACCTGTTGAGGAACTGTGCATGTTTGTCATTCTCAAGCCAGACTCTGAAAGATGCAAGTTTTATAGAGCTGGGATATGTAATGCTGCAAGAGCAAGGAGGTTTCACCATCTCAAGTTTGCTGTCTTTCTCTAGGACACTGATTGAACCACGGCAGGCTGAAATCCGAAAGGAGTGTCTCCAGCTATGGGGGGTAAGCGAGCTGCCAAACAGGGAGGTCATGAAGGTGTCCTTGCTGTGGTGAAACGAGAATGGAGCTGCAGTACAGATAGGACTTTCTAGACAGAGATTTAATATGTTGTCTTGTGGGAAAGTCAGAGACCATTTCAAGCTGGTTATGTAGGCAAACAGGATATTTCTGATTCATTATGTGTATGGCTTAACTGAGCAGGCTTCTTTGCTGAGTTCCCAAGCAGCAGAGGTCTCCAAAAGGTCTTGTTTTATAAGTCTGCAGTTTCTTTCCTGAGCTTTTGACTGCAGTGGGGCCATAGATATGTCAATCAGTTTCACAGGCTAATTGTGTGTCTTTGATGAAACAGTATTTCATCAAAACACACATGAAATCAAAGATTTAGCCTGAAACTTTGAAGTTGCCTGTTGTTTCCTGTGAGATGTGGTATGCCTATGTTAAATTTGCAAAACACATGAGACCTTTTATTTGTCAGATGACCTCTTCAGCAGCTGGAATCCCAAGAGCAGGAGTTTCAGGGGGGCAGGATGTTCTGTCATGTATTGAAACTAGAAAGGTTCTCATGAATGTGCCAAAGAATAACACTTATCAATCGTTTGGATTTGTTTCAGATTCCTGATCAGGCTCGTGTTGCTCCTTCATCTTCAGATCCCAAGTCCAAGTTCTTTGAGCTGATCCAGGTGAGGCCTTACTCAGAAGCTTGTTCTGAGTCCTTTTCCTGTAGGGATTAAGAGATGAAGAAGCTAGTCCTTGATTAACCTTTTACGTAGAAGTTGCATTTGCCTACTTGTTGATGTATTGTGTCTAATTTGCCTTGTCCATATGTTGCTCTTTAGGGCACGGACATCGACACCTTCAGTTACAAACCCACTCCTCTGAATTCCAGTACCCTGGAGAAAATTCGCCAAGTGTTAGATTACCGGTGTATGGTGTCTGGAAGTGAGCAGAAGTTCCTCTTGGGGCTTGGGGTAAGTGCTGAGAACAGTCCAGGAGTTTTGCTGGTTCATTTCAATGCTACTGTTCTGCCTTGCAGTTTCATCCCCTGTCCTTAAAGACCAGAGAGGATCCCCATCAGCAGTCCCTGAGACTGCTAGTTATTTTATGTATGTTTTTCCTGACTTCACTGCTTTTCACACTAATTAACCCTCTTTTTGTAGTTGCAGCGTACACAGAGACCTGTACTCTTGCTAGTGTCTCTAATTATCTTCACTGTCCTTTTAAAGGTGTTCTATTTCTAGTTCTTTGTGCAGGTTTGAAAAGTCACTGTCGGATGAGAACTGGTGTTTTTGTTCCTTTGCTGTAGAGATTAAGGTTCTTCCTTAAAACTTCTGACAAAGAAATTGCCTGTGACAGCCTAGGACAAAAAGATTCTCTGAGGGCTGCTGTACAGTTAGTCAGAGGTCTCTCCTCCACCCCTGCCCTCATGAAATTTTGACTCTGACTCTGCCTTCTACACACAGAAATCACAGATCTACACCTGGGACGGTCGCCAGTCAGATCGCTGGACAAAACTGGATTTGAAAACTGAGCTGCCACGAGATACCCTTCTCTCAGTGGAGATTGTTCATGAGCTGAAAGGAGAGGTAGGAGGCTATTCTATCCCTTACCTAGTGGCTACAAATTAACAGTTTCGCCTATTCTCTGTAAGATACTGCAGAATAAATGTTCCATCTGTGCCAGGTACAACTTTTTTTTGTATGTGAACTTTAGAGAAACTATTTTGGATTAAGTTCTTTTTTTTTTNNTTTTTTCTGCCCAGTGCTAGAGATAAGAGCTTTTAATATTATTTTGAAAACACTTTGGACCTGACATGCTGCTGTTGTCCGATGTGCAACAGCTGATGAGGTTGCCAACATGACTTAATGTGTTCTGTGGGTCTTTAGGTACATAACTGCTCAGTAGTGATTGCAGGCCTTGGGGAAAAGATTCTCATGGTATATATTCACAATGTATTGTTGCCTGGGAGTTTGCCTGTCCTCTGGCACTTCAGCTGAGGATGCTGTAGTGCACTGGGCTTTGTGCTGTGATACCTGATAAAGCACAGAGTGCTGGTGATGGCAGCTGCAGTCCTGCCTTCTCTCCCTCCGCTGAGACAGGACTGTGTAGTTGAGATACACTAGTTCTTGGAGGATGGCACATTACTGGACAATGGGCAGGAGGGAATTTGTGTGCTTCTAATATCTGGAAAGGTGCTTTCTTGGTAGAAGAGAATGATATCCTTTCAAAAAAAAGGGTATAAATCAAAGCTGAAATAACAACAGCTGATTAGTAAGTCTCTGTATTGCCTTCTCTAGGGGAAAGCCCAGCGAAAAATCAGTGCCATCCACATCCTTGATGTCTTGGTGCTGAATGGCAATGATGTTCGAAAGCAGCATTTCAACCAGAGGTATGTAGGATCTGGAGAAGCTTCTTTCTTGGACGTAAGTAGGAGTGACTGGAAAGCAGCGTTCATGCTCAGAGCAGAATGCTTGGGCACAGGGAGACAAGTGCATTCAGCTGAAACTGCTGTAAAGATGAACTGTGAATGAACCCGCTCTGAAGTGCGCATAGCCTTTTCCAGCTGTACCTTGTCAGTGTATGAGGGCAGGCCTAGCTCCTTCCTTAGGATGAGATGAGCCAGGCAGAGTCTGGGTAAACTGAGCACGCTGGGAATATGAATGAGCATAGCTGATAACTCGCTGAGGGAGAAGGAACCAGCCCCTCTGTTCCATTCTTCAGGGACATGATGTCTCTACTAGTCCTACTTTCCTCCTGATACATCAGGGTATTCAGCAGCATCTGGGCTTGTAGGGGAAGCGACGGAGACCCGTTCCTAATGGATAATAGCCACTATCACTGGGCACTGAACTGGCAGGGCAGAGTGAAAAAAGTCTTTGCTTAGTGCCCATTTGGCTAGCAGTGGAGGCAGGCTGCATGTACTGACGTGTCTAATCAGTTACTCTGCTGAAACTGTTACCCGCCTGCTGTGCCAAAGGTCTTGATAAATTGCTGGATTCTCCTTCCGTTTTCATTCAGGATTCAGCTGGCAGAGAAGTTTGTGAAAGCTGTTTCTAAACCTAGCCGGCCAGATATGAACCCCATCCGGTGAGTGGCAACTCCTTCCCTCAGCCTGGTGTGCTTTGGTTTCAGTGTGGTGGAGGATGAAGGTGATAAGCTGAAGGAAAGTTAAATTTCAAGCTGAAATTTGTACCTCTGTTATGTTCAATGGAAAGAGACTAAAAGGCCTTTAAATATCTAAGATAAAGGTCAATAGTGGAGAATTTGTGCCCTCCTTTCACATATCAGACAGTCATGTTTTCATCATGGGTGGATTGGCTGGTCCTGATTTCAAATATGTGCTACAGTAAGTCTGGCATCCAGTTAGCTTAATCATTGCAAAGACTTCTATGTCCTCGTCTGCCCTGAAGGGTCAGCAGTGGTACAGAGATGCAGACTGTTAGTAGATAAATGAAGTGCTGACCAGGGTTTGCAATCTGCAAATGGTTAGCCTGAGGAGAAGGCTTTACAATACCAAGAAAGTTCTTGACAAAGGGCTTCAGCTTTGGTTGTCTCCTGACCTTCCATTTAATTAATTCTGCTACAGTGGAGCGTAAGCACATCATTGTGCTGGGTATCAGGTAGGTATTATGGACAAAACAGCTTATGTTTCAGAAGCTAGAAGTGCCATGATATTGTGAAAGCAGCTGGAGGAAGGGAAGGAGGACGTTCTCCTTAGTGGCTTAATGAAACACAGTGAGTGGGATCTCAGTTAAATTCAAGACAGTTGCAATAACTGGAGGAGCTCAAAACATTGGAGAGGGTTGAAGGCGTAGTGAGGAGGAGAGCTGTAGAAATGGATTGTAGAGCGGTCCTTTGCTGCTCTTGTGAAAAGGTGTTCAAATGGTGCTCTTTGGAGCCTGATGGATGTAGTAGTGTGTGGGAAATGGCTGGTTGGGGTGTCAGATCAGAGGTAGGGCTTCTGAAACTTTCCGATTTGTCTTTCTGTGTCTCAGAACAATAAAAACAAAAGCAGTTTGACATAATGATGACTCCGAATCATCTGCACTGATTTAAAAGGAAAAAAAAAAGCTGTTTTTACCTCAGGGTAACTAACGAGTTTGTGGTGTCCCTGAAGAGGATAACTGTGAAGATCAGACAGTTTAGTTTTACTGGGAGGCCAGCATGCTGAGGCCAGAACTTGCCTTGGGCTGACCTCAGTGAATTTACCTTGTGGGAAAACAAAAGCACACAACTTCCATTGTTCTTCCTCTTCTGTATACTCAGCCTGAGGTAAAAATGTACAGCTTCCTTAGCAGTGAGGATGTTTGCTGCTTACAGCAACCCAGCCATGAGCATCTAGGTGTCAAGTTTTTTCCAGCCAGGAGCAGTAAGGCACTGGAGCATAAGTCTGAGAAGGGTGAACCTCAGTCATGCCTGACCACCTCACGCTGTACAAAATGAACCATTTGGCTGCTCCCTGTAGCTGGGACAGAAAAAAAAGGCAATTTTTTAATCACATTTTTGTTGTTTTTCCCCTAGAGTGAAGGAAGTGTACAGATTGGAGGAAATGGAGAAGATTTTTGTGAGGTAAGTGACCGGCACAAATGAAAGACTTCAGGGCCCATTGAGGTTATCAGCCACCAATGCACAGGAATGGGAGAGATGTGCTGATCTGTGCTTGAGGAATCCTGGAGAAAGAGCTTGTGCAGCTGGTGTCTTCTGTTTCTGCTGACTCAGGGCATCATCCTGCTGAGTTCTAATGCCGTAAATGTGGCCAATGCAGTTTACAAGAGTAGGGGAGTAGCAGCAGTGCTTGAGTTTGTGTGCAGAAGTGTCAGTGGCTTGAAAGATTAAGAGTTCATACGTAAAATGGGAGCCCTGTTGGGATTATTAAGTGGAGTAGATAATCACAGATCCTTTGTTGCAACACTCGATTAGCTACTTGATCTAGCCAGCTCTGGCTGGTTTCACTAGCCGCGTTGGGGATGCGAGGGACTGAATTCTCCAGATGTGATGATTTTGTCCTGTCATGTGCGGTGCTGTCAGTTTTCCCTGTGACATTCTGAATAGGTGGCACGTTGCGTGCAAGAGGATGGTAAAGGAAGAAACAAGGAATTTCTATCACTGCCTTCTCTCAACATTTAGGTTGGAGATGAAAATCATCAAGAGTTCAGGAGGAGTACCCCGGCTGTCCTACACTGGCCGAGATGACCGGCACTTTGTGCCCACAGGACTCTACATCGTACGGACTGTGAATGGTAGGATGAGTCCCTGCTTTTATGTAACTTCTCTTTGTGTCCTTAAGTAAAAAGTATTGACCAGGCTTGCTCCTGTTGTCACCTGGTAAAAGAATTAATAGGAGTATTCCAATGGCTAGAGATTGTTTGCTTGTAATGAGGGTAGCTTTGATTTGGATAAGATTTAGGGTATTTATGATAGGTTTTTCTGTTGCAGGTTGATTAGCTATTGTGTGAGTAATTCCATTTATTTGACTGATGACTTTCTTTTTCAATGAGATGATAATTTTTCATCAAGAAGATATTTTCCAGAGTAATAATACATGGAAATATCCTATTTGGAATGTCAACTTTTAAATGCAGGGAGAAGGGAGTTTTCTCAGTGAATAAAGAACAGCTTGGGAAGCGGGTCGTCTTGGGGGAGGAAAGGAAAAAGGAGTAAGAGAAGGATCACAGTTATTCTTGCAGATTCCTTCTCCCTGCTTGCACTGTATGTGTATTTATACTGTGCTTCCCCTCCCCTGCCCCCTTTCCATTTTCTGATCCCTGTGACTCTTTTACAAGATCCTTGGACAATGGCATACAGCAAAAATTCCAAGAGGAAATTCTTCTTCAACAAAATGACCAAGAAAGCGACATATGACCTCCCTTCTGAATCCATCGCACCCTTTCAGTGAGTACAAGCTGGAGCTGAGGCTATGAAAGGATAGCTGTGTGCAAGTTTGTGTGTCTCTGTGCGTGTCTGGGTATTTGGAAGGGAGTTCAGGCGTGCTGTGCCATGTTCTCGCAGTCGTTTGCAGTGCAAGCGCAGCTTAGTCACCAGCAGGGTGTGCTGCAGAAGCTGGCACCTTCTCAGACTTTGAGGAAACTGCTGATCTGGATTTGTGGATTTTGAAATGAATTGCTATGAATTATAGAATGATATACATCTCACAACTTTGTTCCCCTGTCTGCAGCTGGTACAAGTTACTGAACCTCCCTGCACACTGGGAAATGGAAATTGAGC
The DNA here is from genome assembly GCA_013400195.1 of Aramus guarauna. NCBI lineage: Eukaryota > Metazoa > Chordata > Aves > Gruiformes > Aramidae > Aramus > Aramus guarauna. Next base: position 455,474 of record VXBL01002906.1, on the reverse strand, counting down.
CCAGCAACTGTAATTTGCTGCATCTCTGTATTTTAAGATGCTTGGTTTGAAGTTGCTAATTTAAAAGCAAACCCCAGTTCATTTAGCTCAGACTCTGGAATTAGCTGTAGGTAGTTGAGAGCTGTTTAAAGAGTGAGAGAGAAAAGCAGCAGCTCCTTGGGAAAGGGTGGAGTGGCTTGTCATTGGGCAGCCATTAACACTGTGCCTGCTGAACCCCAGCTGTATCTATCAAGTACTAGGCTAAGGCAACATCTTAAGTACAGCAAATCCTGAGTCTGTGTGACACCTCAAGGCTCATGGGTGGAGATGTTCTGCACACAGATGTTCTCAGGTAGTCTCAAGAGATGCCCTCCACCACTACTACCCAGAGCTGTGCCTCTGAGCGAAAGCTTGATATGAAATAGGGCTTGTGATTTTTCTCACTTTGACTCTCCTTACCTACTTTACAGCAGTGTTCTTAAGATTCCTTAAGCTTTCCTTAACCAGCTGAATGGAAGAACAGGCTTAAAAAGCAGAGGCACACGATGCTTTTTTCCTCCATGTGTCAGGATGGAGTTAGTTCTGCCTGTGTACTCAGAAGCAGGCCAGCATGAACCTGCACAAATGGCTGAGGAGGTGGAGTAAGCGCTTGTGTGGGACTCCAGAAGGGATGTGTTGTGTTGTGGCTAGTGAGTACTAATGTGTCTATAATTAGCCAGTGACATGTGCTCTTGTCGCTGTGCTAGTACTGCTTTGTTAGAACAGGAGCACTAAATAAGCTATGAATATTAAGTGTCAGTAATTGTACAAAACTAAAGGCTGCTGTGTTGGCAGTAATTAGCAGCTCTGTTTTCATTATGGCTGGGACTGTGTTGATGCAGTGAGGGAGGGCTGTGCTTGATGGATAGAGTGAGAGATGGCATTGTAGGACCAGAACTCTCAGCAGCCAAGTGGAGCTTGGTTATTTCACAGGAGAGGAAAGAGGGGATGATCCTAGCCGCTTTTGTACAGTGTGAAGTGCTGTTCATTTGCAAAGCTCCATAGGACAGCTATTACCGGTTCTAGTAGGTTTGTGGTGAGTGATTAGATTGCTGCTTGCTGCTGCTGGTAGACTTTCTAAATTCTTCATTACGGCCTTTCCATTGCCTGCAATGACAGTTTCAGCCTCTCAAAAACTTGGGGGAAGGTAGGTTTTCCCTAATGACCTGTCTTCTTCCAGTGAACATTGAACTGAATCTTGAGTGAAGATAGAATTAACAAGTTTGTTTCCATGGAAATCTCTTAGGCTTGGAAGTTACTGTATGTTAAGGGCTGTGGAGTTTGCAAGGTGAATGAATGCACTGTTCTCTAAGGCACCCCTCAGATACAATACCTCGGCGTGGCTACTGCTGCAAGCAGCTGGCTCTGTGGTGCACTTTGTGGCTAGGATGACAGTGTTTTCCTTCCCCTCCCCTGCCAAACTAATCTTGCTCTCCTCTCTGCCCACAGTGTTTGCCATTACAGCCGCCTCTTCTGGGAGTGGGGGGAAGGTGTCAAAGTGCACGACTCTCAGAAAAGGCAAGATCCAGAGAAGCTATCAAAGGAGGATGTCCTGTCTTTCATCCAAGCGCATTACCCCTAACCCTGCTCATGCGGGGCGGGGGGCTGAGCCCAGCTTGGATTCTTCAGGGACTGATGGGACTGGGGAGGCTCCACAACTTCTATCCTGGTCTTCTCCAGAGCCGATCTCCTGGAGGTGATCCAACCGGGGGGTATGCAGAAGGCACGGGACAAGGCTCTACCCTGGCAGTGTATATAAGAGTACCTGTGGTGACTCCTGGAGCCAAGGCCTGTAATGCCCTTTTGTCCTGACCTTCTGCATGTACGAGGCCAAGGGGCCAGCAGCTTGCTTTGCTCCTGTTCAAACATTCAGCAAGGTTTGTGGAGCTCTGTGTGTGCCAGAACTCTCCAGGCTTGTGCTTTCCTGGCTGTGTGGGAAGGAGCAGAGATGTCTTGGTGGCAGAGCTGGGCAACAGCACATTGAAGCAGCCCTGCATTGTTCCTGGCAGCTGTCTCGGCCTTGTCAAAGGCCTGTATTACCCAGTGGAGGGTGCTAACTCATTAGGAAATGCTAGCTTTGGGGCGCAAGTATGTATTCTTGTCGGGGTCTCCAACACTTCTGCTTATCAAGGCACTTGGCTGGCCACTGACAATTCTTGTGTGATGGCATCCTGTTGGACAAAGGCCAGCACAGGTGATGAGTAGAGTTGCTGGCGCAGATTTGGTGTGCTCAGTGCCAGGGATTTCTCAGACCTCTTGAAGCTGCTGTGACAGGGATTCCCCTCTCCATGTCGGTGACTGATCCTCAGCTAGCAGCCTGGGGTTAATTTGTAAACGTGTGTATGCCTCATGGTACTTCTGAGACCAAGGTGCTTTCACTCTTGGTACTCAACACTATTACCCAAATCTTCAGGGAGGAAAGTGGATGTGGGAGAGAAGACACAGGAAGGTTGGGATGCTGGAGATCTTTGGAGGAAATCATGGGAGCATCTGACTTAGTTTAAAAAAAAACCCAAACAAAAACCAAAAAACCAGGGCTTTAGTGAAAAGAGATCTTGACTTTGACTATATTAGTTAATCAGAAGAAATCCTGTCCTGACTATGCCCACTGGAAAGGTTACCAGACTTTCCTTTCTAAATGTCGGAGGGCTTTGAAACCCTACATGTCTCATTTGGCCCTGGAGCTGCATCTGGGGTGAAGGCACAGAGCTGTGAATCTCTCGGCATGGTATTTGTGTGTCAACAGACTTCTCCATGCACTTCTGTGCTGGGCTCAAAGTTGTCTTCTGTCGCATGTTTACCTTCACTTCTGGCTTCCATGGCACTTTTGCCAGGTCTTCCACATAAATCAGAAGATCACACACACTTGCTGCTTGGCCAAAAGCAGTCAAAATTGCCCCTTTTTGTTGTTGTTCTTGGTTTGTTTTTAAACACAGACTGGTAGTGAGGAGGAAACTGATTTAGGGGTTGTCTGAACTGTGCCTTAAAGAAAGCTATAGTTCTCCTAGAATCTATAGCAGTTGTATAAATTCTTGTTTCTTTCTCTCCACACCCATATCTACAATTTGAACAAGCTCTGTGTAGCAAGACATGGAAATTTTCACTTGTAGATACATAGATGCATGGGTGCCCTGTACCCCACCTGAAGAAGCCAGAACAAGGATGGTGTGTTGCAGAGGTCTCACATCTGCCCTCTAAGGCCCAGCATCACGCTTCGGTTTTGTGCTCATTCTCAGCACACAGTTGAATGTCATCCTGCAAGTAGGCTGTGCTCTCTGAGCTTGGAGCGCTTCCATGTCTTCACAAATTGTCTCCATATACCCATGTATTAATTCTCTACAGTTTGGTATAAATTTAACGTAGCAGCTGCAGCTCCTTCCACCAGAGAAAATGATATGCAGGCTTGATCAGTGCAGAACCACAACCCTGGCTAAAGAAGCTGGCAGGGTCTGTTTGGGTCAATAGAAACTGGAGGAGGCAAAGCTTGGGAGTGAATGGGAGGTGAGCTTACAAGTAGGTGGCCCTGAATAGTGCAGGGGAGCTGTTCTGTTTCTTCTCAAGTTCTGGCCACAACTGAAGTGGGTCAAAGCTGCTTTTTCCACATTGGTGATTATTTGCCCTGCCAAAGCAGCTGAGGGACTGCATGCTGTCGATGCATGATGCTGTACACCCCCTCTGCTCTTGGTAAAGCATCTGTAAAACAAGTATGAAAGAAATGGTGGCCCTTCCTCCCCCTTCCCGCCCTGCCCCGCAAAGAACAAGAAGCCTGTCACTGGCAGTTTTTTGGCAAAGGCACTTCCATGAGGAATGAGGAAGAGTCTCTCCCTGTGGGCAATAATCAATCTCCCAACTGTGTGGTTTGCAGGCCTGTGTGCAGTTGGCTTTTTAAACTCATGAGTAATTTGAGTTCTGGTGCTGCTTCAGACTGCCTTGAGGCCATTCCAGTGCCAGCAAAGCATGCTATTCCCTTTGCCAGGCTCCTTTGCTAAGTGTTGTGTCTTCCACTCAGGGCTTTGGTCTCCTGCAGGTTGGTGGACAGAAGGGTGACTAGGAAGTACACTAGGGTGAGTGTAGGCCTCTGAGGGTGCAAAAAAACCCTGGTTTAGCCTGCAGGCTAGCTTTTATAAACAGATACTTTCTGTTCACCCAGTTGCCTCCAGCTCCTCCTGATTTTAATTTGCTTTTATTTTTAATTTTATTTTTGATGCACTGAACCTTGATTCTGAATTCCCCCTTCAAGAAGGCAAGCCTGAGCCACCATGCTACTTGCTTCCTTGCTACAGGATAAATAGGAAGGGATTATGTTGGGAAGGGGGGTGAGGAAGGCCTTGCTGAAGGGAATGTTTATGTACATTAATGGCACAATGTATTGTTATTAGGCTGTGTATCATTTTGTGTTGACTTCTCTGCTTTCATTGTCTCTATTAACCAATACAGCCCCTTTAGTTCACAACAGTGCTTGTTTACTTTGCTTCCCACAAAATTCTAGCTAGCAATGTGTGTCGGTGTGGAGACAGAGAAATGCCCTGCACAGTTACATTTTCAAGGCAGTCCCCTTCTAAAGGCTTTCCTTGCAAGTTACAGCATGCTGATGGCTACCTAGTGTGCGTCCCTGCATCACAATGAGGGAACTGTAGGGGACAGTCTCCAGCACTCCTGGCTGCTCTTCAAGTAGATTCCTGGCCACAGCAGACCGATAACCTGACCTCGCTGACCAGGGATGCCAATTGCAAACCCAGTCTAGGCTTATGGTGGTGCAATGGGTGCCACCGGGGAGAGTCAGATGAGAATAAAGCAGTGGCTGAGGGGCATGTTACAAAACAGGAGGCGGAAAAAAGAAAAACAGGAAGTTATAAGGTCAAATTATTTATTTAAAGCCCTGCAGAGGCACTTCCATCCCTGGGAGCTGATGGTAAAATCTCTTCTGCAAGTGTTGCTTCTCAGAGGGGCAAAATGGCTACCAAGCTCTGATGCACTGCAGAGGTAGGTAGATCTTCTCAAAGCCCAAGCACTCATCTCAAGTTGGATGCTACCTGCTTGCAGAAAGCAATACCTGCCTCCCATCTGTTTTTGTGGGGGTAGGATTCCTTTGGTCCTGTAAGTCAGTGTGGAGGAGGAAACATCTTTGTTTAGCTCAGCTCTGCGAACAGGTGAGTCTTTAGGTCACAATACCCATGTTACCTTTTGATTCAAAGAGCTCTGTGTCCCTTCAGCTTATGGCTGAGTCACCAAGAAGGTGGCATGTATGCTGACTGGGCGGAGAGCACTTGTTTGCATCCACAGAGGCCCTCTTCAAAAGGGAGAATGCGTTGCCTTCCTGCATCAGGCTGGATGGTCTTGACTGCGTTTTGAGTTAAGACAGCACCACCTTGAGCTCTGCTTGACCTGACTGCTCACTGCAAGTGTACTGTGATTTCTGGTTTGTCTCCTGTTGCCCTCAATTCTCAGAGAAAAAGCTTCTTTACAACAAGGCTTGGAGAGGATAAACAAGAACAGCAATTTGAAATGCTGATCCTCACCCTTGGGGGGAGGCACAGTGGTGAGAGGAGGAAGAGGTCCTTGCAGGAGAGTCATTTGGTCAGCAGGGAGAATTCCTGAGTGCAATCACATCGTCCAGCAGGCATAAACAAGAGCAATCAGCAACCCCATGGCCACAGCAAGGGCAGCATTCTTGCGATTCTCCTTACGAAGCACACTCAGTTCTTTTTCTGTGAAACAAACAAAAGCCCTGCTTGTGAATGTTCTCTGTATTGTGGCTGCACCTCCTTTTAAAACTGTCCTAAACGCACAATGCTACCTTTTGGGATCAGTATGCAAAGCTGCCAATTAGATGTGCTGAACAGGAAGTAAACTAGCAGAAACCCTTTTGTTTGGTAACTCCCATCCTGTCTCAGTAGCTGTGCTTGGGACTACTTCAGGGCCTGAGACTTACAGGATGGAACTTACACGGTTCCTGCTATTTTACTACCCATACCTGTTTGCAAATGATCTTGTTCTGGGACCCTACTAAGGACAGAATGGGTCATTAGAGTAATTGCTAGTTCCCTAGGGAAAGAAGAGGGTAGAGAGCTATTTCTACTGTCTTAGAACAGCCTCATACTTTTTCCCAGTGCTTAAATTTACTTAAATACAACCTTTTAATGTTGCAGAATCTGGGTTCTCTTGTGCCCTAGAAGGATGAGTGTGGAACAGGTCTGAGCCTGGATACTCATTCTGTTGGGGTCTGCAGCTTTGTAGAGACATTTTCCCTGGCCCAGGTTTACAAAAAGAAGAAACAGATATAGAGAGAGGAAGGAAGCAGCTGCCAAAAGCATGGAGTCCTGCTGCTCTGCATTTCTGTTCCACAAAACTTTGCTGGATGGTGTAGGCAAGAAGTGAGGCCTACAGCATTACACACTGCATGCCCAAACAGCAATAACTGTTTTTCAGGGCAAGGTTAGGTGCAGACTGTCTCTACAGCCAGGCTGCTCCTGCTGCTGAATTCAGCTGCAGTGACCACACCAGTTACTGCCTCTCCAGTTTGCAGTAGCAGCCTCCAGCAGGAATGCCCTGGTGCTTCAGGTTCCCAAATGAGGCTTTGAGCTGTTCTTTCTGCCCCACATTCTTCATGTAGTACAAGCATTCTCGTGCAGTCACAGAGCAAACTGCTCGAATCTGCAAGGCTACAGCAGAGGCAGGAGGTCACATAACCCTGAGCACAGCAGTGGCAGCTTAAACTGATGGAACAAGGCCATTGTCAGCAACTGCAGTTCATGGCCTCAAGTGTGTCAGCTGGAATAAGCAGAGATTTAATCAGAGGCTGTAGCAGTGATCTAAAAAGACTGTGTGCACATGCACTGTCTGTTCTGTTCCAGGAGGAGCAGCCATCACCATTAGGTGAGGCTGTTGCTGCTGTGTGAGCAGCATGTCAGAATCCTCAGTTGATGCTAGCAGTGATGGTTGACTGCTGGTAAAAGGGTGGCAGTGATGTACAGAGTCTTCTGCCATCTCTAGCGGTAGGCCCTTAGGGAACAGCCTTGAATCTGTTTAAAATAACTGTTAGTCTTCTGGAAACAGTCCTTTAATGTGAGTTAAAATTACAAGTTTGCTAGCCATAGCCCAGCTTTCAATTCTCCAGGCCTAACAGAAAATTGTGCTTCTTTACCTTGTCTGAGTTCTGGTGCTTGCATTGCTTCAGACTGCTGTCAAGCAGTCAGCACACTGATCAACACCAGGAGCCTGAAGACATGCAAAGCAGCATCCCCAGCAGGATGAAAGTGCTGTGTGGTAGCTCAGAGGGACTGGCCAAATAACTGTCTGCAGCAGGACTTGCAGCAAGGAAAGACCCTGGCTCTCTGGAATTGCAGGTGGCACATCAGTGTGAATCCATATGCTTGTGTGCTGAATGGCCACAGAAACTGATGCAGTGAGAACCTTCCCCAAGGAAGGTATACTTTGCTACACTCCAGATAGCACTTGCCAGCTTGCTTAGCAAGCCTCTATTAAAAAAAGGAAAAAAAAAAAACCAACCCAAAAAAACCCACAACCCACAAAAACTAAAAGGAGGGGTGGAATGTTAAAAGCCACTCAAGTCAATCTGTTGGCTAAGATTATCTAAAGACTGGTAATTTGGGGTATGTGAAAGGGACATTTTTCCCACCTCATTAGCTGATGCTTATTCTTTTTCCCCTATAATAGCACAGCTCAAGCAGGAGGATCCAGACTCTTATTATAATATGCTGACTAGGTTTCCCTCAGTCGAGCTTCCTTTGGTTGAACCTAAATTCAAAGGCAGAGGTGGCAGGAGCTTGAAGATGAAGCTGAGCTGCAGCACTGATCCCATCCATCCCAGAGGGGCCATTTTTAATGAAGCTCTTACCATAGTTGTCAGCTTTGGTCATTAGTAAGTTTTTCTCTCTCTCCAGTGACTTTCTGTAATGAGAAGAGGAGTTCATTACCTGCAAGGCACAACACAACCTATTTCTTTGCTTACATGATGGAAGAGAGACTGTCCCACTGCTGGGGAGACTGCTCACAGAACAAGCCCCTCACCCTTCACTGCAGAGAGGTGACAGTTTAGAAACCCCCAGCTGTACAAGGGAAGAGATGTTGAATCCAAGCCCAGTAACAACCAGTTAAACCACCTGTTATTAGACCAAAGGCTCAGGATAGTAACAATTAAGTCAGGCCAACCCAGCCCTTGTCTTAAACTGCATAAGATGATTAATTAATACACAGTTTAAAATATAAACGCAAAACAAATTGCCTGAAAGCAGCAGCGTTTCCATTACAGCAGTGAGGACACGGTCACTCCTTTCAGACTGTGTGCATATAAACAATTATCTCCTGGTTCAGAGCAGACAGAGAAGGCAGTAAGTGTAACAGAGTTTGTTGTTCCCCTTGGGGCAAAGCAAAAACCTGTAGGAGGAAAGAGATCCAAATCCATTTGTACAGCTAGTTAAGTAAGGGATGGCAAGAACGCGAGTGACATCAGAGCAGCAGGAGAGGAAAGGGCTCTTAAATGCAACTGGGGCAATGCGGCGTGCAGCCAGGAGGAAGTGAGAAGACACATTTACCAACATGACTGAGCTGGTACTTAGAAACTGGCCTTGTGACGAGAGTCAAGGGAAGAGGCTTTGAGAACGAGACATGAAGAAACCATGACAACTGAACTTCAAACTGGGAAGCCAGAGCTCTCCTTTGTGTACTACTCACTGAATCAATAATTGTGATCATGGTACCTTCCTCAGGGTTTTTTGAATGGTCTGGATTAGGGCAACAGAATTTCTGTTTCCATCTCCATCCAAGTTATAAAATTCAGAAAAGGCCCCAGGAATATCTACTAATTCTTTGCTCTAGATCCTATATTTCAGAGAGCATTCATACAGATATATTCCATCCTGTCGTTACCACAACTGTAGGCTGGGTTGTTGGCCACCTAAGTACCAGATGAAGAATACAGACAGTAAACATAAGAAGAATTTAGGCCTAGAAAAAGACTGTTGAGATAAGGAGCTAAAGAGATGAGTGACAGGAGGAGACAGAACCCTGCTCAAATATGGATGGGGATATAAAACCCCAGTAAAGGGCAGGAGGAGCCTGGGGGAGAAAGAGAGTGGAAAAGAGGAACAAAGAAGTTAAGCTGAGGCTGGTAAGTATCAGGGTGTGGAGATATCACCCACTGCTAGGATGATTTCTAACTGGGTTCTGTAGGACAGTACTGTAAAGCAGACACCAGGACCAACAGGACCGTTCCCTGAGCCTACAATTGAGCTTCCCAGCCTTTCTTGCTAGGAGCAGAGCAGTAGGATGCTGGTGACTGGAAGAATGTCCTCAAGCAGAGAGATTTCAGAATCAGCTGGGAGATCTAGGATCTCTTGCGTCACACTCTAAAGAAATAGCAGGTTCTGCCTGTGTATCCTACAAAATGCAGGTCAAAGTCCTTGCTTGAGTCCCAGCTCTAGAAGCCTACAGTTGCCTCTTCTAGATGAGTGACAGATTTCAGGGGAATTGTCCCTCTTCCCTGTCCCAAGGAAAGCCAGTGTGTCACTGCATCCCTACATCCAGGCATAGATAATTTTCCTCAGCCCCTTTTGCAGTTGCTTCCCAGCCTGGTTTGGCTCTCAGTAGCTGTGCATCTCCTCTGACTGAACTCAGGCAGCTTCAGTGAGGCTGGAGTAGCAGCGTGCAGTGAACCTTTGCCAGACTCACAGAGCTGGCTCCTAGCAGGCTAGGAGCCAGCTCTGCAAATGAACTGGCAAGTTTTGGGCACTGCCTGGCTGTTGTGGTGCAGGTTGGTGAGTGAAGCTGTTGATAAGATAAAGCTCTCTCCATATATCACTAAACTTCTCACCCTGGCAAGTTCCCCACGTAAGCTCCAAGCTAGGAGAAGAATCTTGTCATAAGGAGCCACACATCCCCATCTCTTCAAGAGCCCTTGCTCAGTGCTACAGCAGGATGACAGCTAGCTGAAGTGCACAGCCACAGCTGTGAAAGGAGGTGGTTGTCAATACCTTCCTTCAGGGCTGAGCTTCTCCCTGCGCAGTTTAAGATCCACCTCCTCCATGCTCTGTCTGCAGCGTGCCAGCTTCTCCTCCAGTCCATCAATCTGAAAAACACCACACCAGTCACTGTCATTTCCTCTCCCAGCTAATGTGGCTCCATCCCCACTCAGATGGGAAGGGTTGACAGCTCAGCCACTCCACCTCCTTCCTCCCTAAATCAAGAGAGGAACAGCCCCAGCTCTGTGTAGAGATCACAGCACAGAGAGCCCATCACCTCCCAGATCAGTCTGTATTATACCCCAGGTATAATGTTACATTATAATCCCAGCCACAGCCAAGCCGGCTCTAACACTCCCACTTGTGTGGCCGGCCAGCACCTTTTTGCTAAGATCTGACCCTAGTTCAGCCTGTTCTAGTTTCTTTGCATGTGGCCCCACAAGCAAAGACACAATCTAAGGCATCCTTATGCAATTAAAAGAGGATAAAATGACAGAGACTGGCCTTGTCCAAAGCCTGAGGGACAAAGTCTTGATTTAGTGCTGTGAACAGGTGTAGAAGTTCATGGGACATGACTACAAAGCACCCTCAGCTGTCTGCTTGGGTGAAGTGGAGACAAAGGGGAAACACTGATACCCTACTGTCTCTTTCACCCAACTACATCTACAACAGCAACAGCAGTCTGCACAGTATGCTCAAGGGAGCATTTGCCACCACCTCCAGCCTGCTTGCACGCCTTTCACCTGCAACAAGCTTTAGCAGCAACATGCAGAAAAACACTGGTCATCTCCTTGTGTCTCCTCATCAGGTTTCCTAACAGCTGCCCCCCCGCCATGTCTTCCTGTAGAGGGGGAGTAACTGTGGATAAGTACAAGAGGATTGATCTACTTGTGTGCAAATGGATTGCCCAGGAAGGAATCCTACCATGGGCAACAGTTTTCATGGCAATCATTCCTCTTTTCTGCCTGGCAACCAGAGTGTAGACATCTTTAGGAAAACTTTGTCTTTCAGGCTTGCTTCCAGGAGGGAAACAGTGGGACTAATCAGATAATACAAACACAACATCCTAGCCTGAAAAAAACCCCATGGCTTTGGTGCCCTGAGGAGGCAATGACCTGTTTGTAGCTACTTAGCACTACACTCCTGTTGTGTCCGATTCTCCAAGCAAGGCTGAGGCCAGCTAGATTGCTGGTAGCATGGCCCCTTTGTGGTGGGAACCTTCACAAACTAGAAGCTAAGAGGCAGCACAGTCCCAGGTAAAGTACTGAGGTGGAATGAGACACCAGCTGCCTGGACACCAGCCTCAGAGGTGGCCCAAAGCACAAACGCTCCCATAAAAAGCGATATGGGAAACAAAATGGAAGGTAGTGATCCCTAATTATTGCTGCTCTGGCCTGAGCTCATTAGCAATCTCACACCTTCTGCTCAGGAAAGGCAGGCAAGCATTATAAATAAGCAGAATGGGACAAGAGGCTTGACGTAAAGAGGAGAACAAAGCAGAGTGCAAAAAGGAGTCTAGCCAGTCATCTGAATAGTCTCACTGCAAGGAACACAGCAGAGCTGGTTACATGTGTCATGTAACAAGGCTCAAATCTTTGCATCTTACCAGATAGCAATTTCAAAGTCCCCTGTCATGACGCAACTCTGCCAGGGCCGTTGAGATGCCAAGCTCCCCAGAGGCACCTGCACAGCTTCTCCCAAGTCCAAGGGGAGCACCAAGGCACATCCCAGAGCGCAGGGAACAGCGCTTCTGTGTTTGGCAATGCCTGGGTTTGCCTGGACAGAGACACAGATGTTTCTGAACCATGTTAGCTGAAAATGCATTAGGTCCTGGCAAAGGTAACTGTCATCCACTATAGCTCAGTCAGCAGAATGCATTACCCCAGTCTGCTTCAGGGCCAACCAAGGGCTTCATCCAAGTCAGCTCCAACCATGCTTATCGGCAAGTTAATTTAACCGCAGAGTGCAGCAGAGTGGAGGTGGGCAGTCTGTCCAGTCCAATTTGAGAATGGCTGTCTCCCTCACCAGTTCCTACCACTTGCTAATGACTGTGTCTCTGTTCCCTTATCTGTCGAAAACCCTCACGTACACACACAAGAAGTACTTCAGCACGTGTTACCTGACTTCTCCTTAGCCAATAAAGTTATTAAAATGCATCATGCCTTCTCTGGAAACACATTTAAAATTCATGTTAAATAATACAATTTAATGAGAGCTTTGGTTAGTCAGCTGCCAGCCCCACCACTAAATTATCCATGTCACTGCACTTCCCATCCTCTCCTCCAGAACTGCTCCTACTGCTCAGTTTGCAGTTGCTCTCACTAGTACATTCTCTGCCCATACTTCCGTCATTTCATGAGACATAACAAGAGGATATTCTGCCCGACTCTGCCAATGCTTTTACTTTCTGCTGACTAAAAATCTCCAGATTCCACATAATACTTTAAAAGTTTCAACTGGTTTTACTGCTCTTAAATCAAAACCAAAGTCTGGGTCCCCTGCTGGAGAGTAATAATTTGCTAATAAACCACATGCCCTAGAACTGCACTATCAGCTTTGCTGAGCTGGGGGCACAAGGGACAGAAAATAATCAAAATTAAAAAAAAAGGCAAGGAAGGAAGAACACATTGCTGAATGAACAAAATCTTTTTCCTCCAGAATTTCATTATTTCTTTTTGGGTTAGTCTGGGACATTAGGGGTTGTAAGGAAGGACGAGAGTGAGGATTTCCAGTTGTTATCCATATACTGTGCCTCAGTTTCCCTACTTGTAAATTAGGACAGTACTACCTGCCTCCCGGAGGTGGCTCATTTACATAAGGAGCCTCAGACACTGACCCAAACTATGGGCAGAACACTATCTTGATATGACAGTGCCATTGGCTCACTTGGGATTTGGGATCTATTCCTGCAAGCTAGGAGTCTCTCAGCAACTCAGCCATCCAGGTAACTCTTCACTGTAGGGCAAAGGAAAGAGAGAAATAGAAAATAAGCACAGGGAGAAATCAGAATGATGCCTGGGAATTACTGATTACTATCTGCGTTGCTGAGGAAGCTCCCAGGAGCGCATAGTTTGTAAAGCTGTAGCACAAGAAAATGTGTAGAGCTTTGGCATAATTCCCTGCAGCAGCTCTCCAGGAGAGCAATCCTAGACACAGGTGCACACCTGAGCTGTTGTGGATGGAAAGCTTTCCCTCCTACTAATACATGAGAAGGTTAGTTGGGATATGCACCTAGGTGTATGGGAAGCCTGGGTGGAAATAAAGACCCAAGCTCGCTTAGGTGAACCATCACTGCGCTTCACACTGGCTTACCTTTTCAGCGGCAATCTCAGCACAGCGGCTTATAAGTTGCCAAGATACACCCTTACTCCCCCGGCTCTCCCCTCCATGAAGGGGATCCTCAGGGACAGACCTGAAGTGCAGCACGCAGAAAGCTCACATGACAACTCCTCAGGTTCACGTGGCCTGTGGCAGGGACACTGGACTTCACTTGCAGCAACATTTAAAAGGGGCAAGTGAAACAGGTGCTTCACATCCACGCAACAGCTCGGGGCACACAGAGCTGCCCTTCTGCTCAAGAGCTGCTCCAGGAAATCAAGTCCCAGCAGCTTTGGATGCACACAGGGATCCAAGGCCAGATGCCTCCCTTGCTCCACAAGGTATGACAAGGCATTGAGCCATTTCTGTTGAATTCTGGCAACACTCGCTTGCAATCTGGAGACCTTTTTAAACCAGAGAGACCTGGAGCGGATTTCAATCCAAACTGACTTACATGCTTATTACAAATCTCATTTGTTGGGACCATCTTGGGCAGGGAGCCCGAAATGGCTCACATAAAGGCAGAGACAAAGGGAGAAGAGAAGAAGAAGCAGCTTTGCTTGCTTACAGAGTTGAGCTGGATCCCTTTAAATACATTTTGTAATGAATTAATAAAAGCTTTCTTTCCAGCAGAAAGGCTAAAAGCGCTTTTCAAGAACTGGCATCCACCCTTCGCTTTTATGAATTCCCTAATTAAGATACTGGCAAAGAGCCATCACACATACATCGACATCCAACAGTGTTAGGTAATGAGGTTTTCATCTTCTGACCCTCATAAAACAGATCAAAGCCAACTGAAGAGGTGGGGGCAAAGAAAAAAAAAAAATCTTCCCTGAGCCGTCTTCTCATGCCTTGTCACCTGCCAGCACTCTTGAGCCACTCTTTTCACAGAAGAATTAAGTGGTTCCTGCATCCACAAATTTGGCTGGATTATTAAAATCAGTCCAGCAGAGATAAGGTTTTTTTTTTTAAATTTAAATGCTAACTTGCAGTTCACGGACACACTTCCATTTTCACCATGCTCTTTGAATCATTTTGCATGCTGGCTAATCATTTCACAGATGCTGCGCCCACAGCATGCTTTGAAATATTTACCAGGCAAGCTACTACACAATAGAGGATGATCCACCAGCAAAGGCTAAGATAAATCCTGCAAATCAACCCTCTGTGTCAGTAAAGGAGAAAGGGCTGGATCCTACCTGCAACCTCCTCCTTCAGCCTTGCAGAGACCACCCAGTCAATCAGCCCACCCTGCCTCAGCTCAGCCCAGCGGCTTTGCAGGACAGCACACGGCTGTGACCACGTGGCACCACCCACAGCTTTTTGAAAAATCCTGTAAGAACAGCTTTACTGAGTAAAGACTACATTGGCCTTTCCCCTATTCTTTAGGCACTGATCAGCCACTGCCTTGTCAGAAGCAGTAACACACATAATTATACTTTCTCCAAACACACACTCAACATTTTGCAGCTCAGGCACTGCCTGAACACAGGGTACTCTCTTTGCATTTAATAGCCCCCCTTTTTTGCTTCCATGATTCCCCCCCCCCCAGTTGTCATCTGAGCCACAAGTATATTTTTAAGGGCTACAACATCCTCTGGCAAGGAGTTTCATGGCACAGCCACAGGTTATGGGAAGAACCAACCCCTCCTGTTTGTTCTGAGCTTGTTGGCTGCTAGCTTCATTTGATAGCCCTAATTTTGTATTGACAGTGAATGTTCATTCTTTGTTTAAAATTACAAATAGCATACAGAGTATATAGACCTATATCAGGTCCCCTTGCAATCATGTTTTCAAGCTTAAAAGGACCTGGTATGCTTAGTTGTTTCTTGCATATAAGTTTTCCACACCTTTGGTCATCCTTATCCCTCTATTAAGGTCATTCCATTTTCACCATTTTGCTACAAAATGAACCAGTCTTCCCAGATTAATTTTCCTGATGGGTTTCATCAGGAAAGTTCACTGCAGCTCAGCACTGTCAATGGGGCTGTCTAAGGACTACAGCACTATATGAAAGGAAAAGTGGCATGAGTTTAAACCACCACCACATTATGGAGACACATTTATATCAGTTTAAACCAGGTCATATCAATTACACCTGCAATTTGTAAGTGCAAGCTAATCTGATAAGTATCCATATAGAAAATTGCATTCATTTAGCATCATGACTTCAGTTAAACAAGCATGACTCTGCCTAGATTAGGCCTTTCAAAGCTAGCCATGCATCATGTCATATTAAGACTAATTTGTAAAGTTTTCTTTACAATCATAACAGCTCAGAAGGTAATACTGAACTGAATTAAAGTTTAAATTATAAAAACAGTATCTTGGTCATAACGCATTTCTGACACCTGAAACACAGCCCCTCTCTTCCTCTGACTTAAAGGGATTTTGTTTTCTTCCTCTCTAACTTCTGTTCAATACCTTTCTCATCACTGCAAGGAAGAAGGATTTTATCTCTTCATAGTATCTTTGCACTGAGAGGCTTCCATCTATAACACACCAAAGAAGACTAGTTCTACAACCCTTCCAAAAGCAGTGCATGCTATCATGACAACTTCTAAAAAAAAAAATAAATAAAAAAATCTAAAGATACTACAAGTCCCCAAACATGTTGCAAGAATTTGCTGTAGCAGCTACAATCAGTCCCTTTTCATTCTGTGACCAGCAGGTCCCTGACAAGCTCACCCTTTTTAGCACCTCTATTTTTTTAAGGTAGATCCTACCATCTCAACTCTCCTTGCCCATCACATCTCAAACAACAACCACCAAAATTTTATTATTTTGTCTCTCCCCACGAGGCTCAATGAAGAGAAGCCTGGACAGTCAGCACACTCCCCTCTGAACTCCCTTTGGTGGTTACCTTTGGGCTAGAGTGCCCAGAAATGTCTGTTTCTCTAATGAAAACCAAACTACATGAAACAGATCAGAAAACTGCTACAAACTGAACTCCCACTCATAAGACATAGTAGCACCTTTACATCAGATACTGAAGCATATATGACAAGCCCCAAGTCCTTTCCCTGGCCTTTCTACCCTGGCTATTTTGCTCTGTTGTGCATGTGCTCATCTGAAAGACTTCAGGACAGAGAGGTGATCAGTGAGATTCGCTGGAGCAGTTCTGCCCTATTTCAGCCATTTGTTTGGAAGGTTCAGGCTTTTGCTGTCCCCAAAGTACCCACAACCCGCAGACTTGAACTATAGGCTCTCCACTGCCTCCTCCAAGTCAGGCCAGAGAGCACTCTACTCTGGCAGGAGCCAGAATGAAGTCTGCTTCAGAGAAACCTTAACTAACATGCCTCGGTTTGTTAATACAAAGCTTAAGCAAAGCTTACCAGCAGCCCTCCTGCCACTCAGGAGATTACAAAACACCCAAGCACAACAATAAAAAAGCAGCTTTAGAAGGAAGTCATACTCCTAAAAAACAGTCTTTTCCTCTTCTCCTTGCTGTGATTTACAGGCACGTCACATGCTGGCTTATCACTGGGTTCCTCAAAAGCAGCAGCCTGTGCCCAGCACGCTGCTGGCTCTCACCACCGCACACGCAGGCCGGGCTGCGCACAGACTCGCTAGCTGGGGGCAAGAGATTGCCCCAGCACTGCCCACGGGCTCACGCACTTACTGGCTCAGCGGGGATGGCATCAAACGCCATCACTCAGTCAGAGGCCTAGGACGGAGGACGAGGCACGGAGCTTTCTGCTTGCAGGAGGGCCCAGCACAGGCTGTCCCACCTCGGCCTCCTCTGCTGCCATCGCACACTAAGATGGCGGCCAGCCACCAGCACGGCACAGCTTGACTGGAGTGGCATCCCCGAGTCCCCACTGCCCCGGCCCTCCCCGACACCCACCGCTCTCCAAACGCTGCTTCAGTGGTGGCGGTGTCAGCCGCCCCACCTCGCCCCTGCCAAGCCCGGCCGTGCCCCACGCCGCCGCCGCCACCCCCCCCTCACCTCCCGGGCCACGCTCAGCCCCTCTCGCCTCCTGCCCATGGTCCCCAGCCTGACCGTAGCCGCGCATGCGCAGACTCCCACTCTGCGCCGCCGCCCGAGCGCGGCCACGTCCGCACGGCTGCCGCCATCTTTGTGAGGGGCTGCGCCGTGGGGCGGCCACCATCTTGGTGAGGGCGCTTCAGCGAGGCCCGCTTCGGCGAGGCCGCCGGGGGATGGCGGCGGCACTGGCCGTGTGAGCCTGTTTCGGGCCGAGGACGTACGGCAGAGTGGCCCATGGCAGCCAGAGCAGTGTCTGCTGCTTTGTGCTGCCTGCAGCCAGGTCTGCCTGCTCCAGAAGATGAGGGATGGTTGGGGAAGGACCAGCAGGCTGGGAAGCTGAGGTGGGCCCCCTTGGGCCCTCTCAACCTGCCTTGTCCTGTTTCTCCACCCCTCAGAGACGCCTGTTGCCTCGGGCGGGGGTCTCCGGTGTGCTGTCTGCAGGGCAAGCCCTCTGGGCCTGGCAGAGGGCAAATCCAGACTGACGGGTAGGTTTTCCCCCAAGGGGAGCCTGCTCGATCCCGCTTCAAGCTCCCGTGCTGCTCAGGCCGCTCCAGCCCAACTCTTGTATTGCTGGGGGTCGGGGCTCACCTAGGCAGAAGGCAGTCTCTCAGAAAAGCAAGGCACCAACAGGACGGCTGTTTTGCTGTCTGTTACGATCACTGAGAATTTCAGGTTGTCCTTGGGACTGCCTTCCCAAACACTAGCTTTATGCTAAAGCAGCTGCAGGAAAAGCCAGCTGTTTGATCTACCACGAGATAGCACTTTGTGCACGCTAGCCAGTGCGTTGCAAGATGCTAATCACAGTGTTACATATGCATGGCGGCTTTTGTCCTGACCCAAGAAAGCTTTTTATGAAATACTGCTATCTTGTATTAAAAAAAAAAAAAAAAAAGCAAGAAACACCACTGAAATGCATCTGTCTTCAGGGTAGGACATGACTGCTACATGATAGGGAACAGCAGAGCTATTTGCTGACCAAAAAATGGAAGGCTGGGTGGCAGCAGCATTTATTAGACACGCAGACTGAATTTTCATTTTGGCTGAATACCCTCTGCTGACTGAAATTTTGCTAGGATGGCAGGAGTGCAGAGGCCTGTCATAGGAGAAATGATAATACTAATACCTAATTAGTGTGTTTCACTTCCAAAAAACCCCCTCTACATTTTTATTATGGGAGGTGTATGTGTTAGTAACAGCATCAATCTCATTTTCTCTCTGGAGAAAATGAGGGTTAGCTGTACTTTTCTCTGCTTTCTCAATCTGATACTTGACTCTAAGTTACAGAGCCTACACTGCTGAACCCAAAGGAGCCAGAACCCCCACCTCCAAGGTGAGGCACAGCTAACTACTTTCCAAGAAGCAGCAGCTCAGAAGGCAGTAAAAAAGCTGAGTAGGACCCAGCCAGCAGCCCTGGGAAAGTACAGCACCAGAGGGAGGGAGAAAATGAAGAAGCGGGAGAATGTTATTTTTTCCCCCCTTACACAGAAGGCTTGCTTAGTGAGTGTAAATACAATCTTAAAATGCATAGAGGTTTGAAGGAAACCCATCTGTTATGGTTTGCAATGGGATGGAATAGCCATCAGTTCAGCAGAAAGCATTTTCTCCTTTACAAAGGTGAGTATTGATTCAGGGGAGGACTGTCAATTCTCACATACGCGCTTCTCCACAGAGAAACACACACGGACCATTGTGTGGGCAGACGAGTGTGACCTTTGTTGTCACATCTTTTGGGAAGACAGAAAAGGGGAACTGGTTCCTCCCTCACAAGCAAGCCACCGTTCCCACCATTGCAAGCAGCACTTTTCAATTCACATGTTACTCCTTCTGGCCCTCCTGAATCCATCAAGCTGATAACCTCATTATGCCTGCCACTTGGGCTTGGGTCTCCTGGGTCTGCCCTCAGCTGGCACCCTCTTGTCAGCCTTTCCTGTGTTACATCTTCATTTTCTTTGTAATGTCATTCAGGTCATCTACGTGCTGACGAGAGAAAGAAAAACTGTTCCTTTTCCTCAGCAAATTTATAACCTTTTCCTTCTTGAAACCTGAAAAACAGACCTGGAAGTTTTTCATGTGCAATGACATCAGCTTCTGTAATTTAGAATATCCACAGACATTATGAATTTGAGCTACTCTAACTAACCACTACAAGTGGCTGCTGACTGGCCACAGGCATATTTAAGCTGGAAATCAGAAGTTTCTAGCTGTGAGAGCAATCAGATTATGGAACACACCTCCTGCCAGAGGGGAGAGAGGAAAAGAATGAACCATTTTTTAGTAAGCTCTTGAAAGGGATGGTCTGACACAAAGCTTGTAAGAGGAAGGCACAGGATGTGATGGCGTATGGGTGTACACCAAGTAACATACCCAGTAATGGGACTGGATAAGGGCCTGGTGAGACCCTGTTCAGGGTCTCTAATTAGGCTGTCGCTACTGTGTTGGGGGTCACACCTCTGCAGACAAAATGAGCGATGAAGTGATGTTCGAAACTAAAAATGACACAAATATCAGTCTGAAAGGAACATTCAGAAGTCATTCTACCTATGTGCCCAGAGGCAGGATCAGATACACTGATGACACCAAAGGAAGTGTTTGCCTTACATGCCCTTAACACGCGCCAGGGATGCTACTGCCTCCTCAGTACCTGTTACACTGCTCATTGACTGATAGCTGGGAAGGTTTCCCTCCTCTTCATAATCTAATTGATCTTGTTGCATCTTGACCTATTCTCAGGAGACATGGGGAACAACCGATCAGCATCTCTTTTATAACAACCTTACATATTGGAAGTTCATTATCGTATCCCCTCTTCTGTTTGCTCCCTGCTAGACTCAATCCTCTTCTTCCAACCCTGTGCATTTTGCACCTCTTAAACTGTTACTTGCCTCCAGGCCAAACCCAGACTGAGCCTCTCTTACTGAGCATCTCTAACTTGGGGGTATTGAGAAAGCAAAAAATTACCTCCCTTGTCTTATAGGCAGTGTGCCCTGGTAATACAGCCAAGAATGAAATTTGCCTTTTTATGCAGTACCTTCACAATGGCAGTTCGTATTTGGTTCGTGGTCCTGTAACTCCTCAATTTGTTTCCTCAGTGCTGTGGTCTAGCCAGTTGTTCCCCATTACTTTACTGGTGCATTTAATTTTTTCTCCTTCTCAGTGCAGTATTTTGCACTGGTTTTATGGAATTTTAGCTGGCTGATTTTGAGCTGTTTCTCCAATTTGTCAAGATAATAATTTTTTTTTTTTCCCTATCCTGCCTTCAGTTTGCAAGCTCTTCCAGACTTGGGGCCAGTCCAATGTTTTATAAACATACTTTATTTCATCATCTAAATCATTGAGTTGATAGATCTGGCCAAGCACCCCTGGGAATAATCTCTGTAAGTCCTCCTGGTCTGATGGCAAACTACTGATAACTAGTTTCAGAGCATGTACCTGTGACAAATGTCATACAGAATTGTTTCAAAAAGCCTTACATCAGGACAGCCTTCGTTGCTGCACCCGCTCTCTCCACTATTCCAGTTACTGTGGCAAAGAAGGTTAACTGGTTTGACATGATTGTTCTTGGCTTTCTCTCTGCTAGCTTTTTCTTATCACCCGATGATCTTTAAGTGATAACAAATTGATTATTTAATAATTTGTTCCACATTCATTGAGGAGATGGAAAGGTAATGACTGAGGCATCAATGTTTTCAAGAAGGTTTAGGGACACTTGCTGATTTTTATCAGGACAGTGCTGACTTTGAAGGTAATTTAATAGAACAGACATTAAGTCTTCACCAGTAATTAAGTCTTTACTAGTAAATTAAACGTCAGGAAACATTTCCAGAATACAAATTCCGTCAGCAGTATTAAGTGTCAACGCACCCCCAGCATGGTTTGGTGTGGTCCCACTAGGACTGTCCCAGACAATTTCCAGGCATGACTTGGGAGTTATTGTAGGCACAGGACCATTCCCAACAGGATTTTGCATGAGGTCACTCTGTTTCAGAGGTGAAGAGAGTTTAATAATATGGATGTGAGCCATTCGGTGCTAGTTTGCAGGATGTGTCTAGGAGAATGTTCCTGGGCACGTCTGATTTACTGCCTTCCTACCTCTTTTTGCCTTCTCCATCTGAAAGATTCACTGTGCTTTGTAAGCACAAATGAATCAGTCCTCTGACAAGTCCAAGAGGAGGCTGAGGCCAGACATCTCACTTTATAGATGTGAAGAGTGAGGCAGTATCTGACCCAATCTCTGCAGCAAGTAAGTAGTTGGGCTAGCACTGAATCCAGGGGCTTGACCTTTTACCCTTGGCTATGCCATGGGGAGCAATCCTCTGTCCCCCAACCATGTCATTCCCCAGCTTGTCAGGCAATGCCTTGCGAACCATGAGACAGGATTGGACCTTCTAGGGACCTTCTGAGAACAGGTTTCTGCAACATAGTGGGTGTACAGCTCTAGCCCAGTGCCATGTCTCCTCTCCCCTCCCAGCCCTCCTGTACCGAATGCAGCTGGTTGCTGGGGTCACAGGAGGAAGGAAGCCACTGCCCCATGTCAAGGGAGAAGTCTATGTGCAGGGGAAAGCCGAGGTGAGAGCAGGCAGGGAGAGTCTTCCTCCGTCCGTACACTTGCACCTGTGAAGAGGTGGAGGGAAGCATCTTGCTGCTGAGGGCGGTTAAGGATGGGCGATGCCTGGGACAGGACGACTCCCAGCACAAAGGAATAAGCAGAAAATGTCATCTGGGGCAGAGGTTGTGTGCTGACCTCCTGGAGGAAGAAAAAACTGAGTGCAAGGGAGGCAGACAGCAAGCTGAGAGGTGCTGTGAGCTAGAACTGAGCAATGGAGCTTTGCTTTGCCCCTTTTTCCCTCCTGTATGACCAACACATAAATTCCCTCCTTTCTCCCCAAGCCCTATAAGCAGGGATGAAATTGCATCTTTGTGATGATGACCAGGGAACACAAATTCCAGTGTGGACATGTCTGCCCCGAGCAGGGACAATTGTAGAACTAAATGGCACCAGGAAACAGAAGAGCGACAGAAAACAGTCAGACTTCTACAGGCTGAAAGATGCTCCTGTAGAGTGGGGTGTTTTTTTCCTCTGGGAAGACAAATATAGAGAAGCCAATGGACTGCATCTTCAGTTTGTGTGCATCGTGTTCTCTGCTCCCACCTTGACAGGCTCCACAGAGATTCTGGGAACAGCTTGAGATGATAGAATTAATTAAATTAAATTAATCAAAACAACCTACCCGGAGACAAAACTGGCATCGGTGAAATGCAGAGTTGGGCCAAGAAGGGATTCTGTAGCCAGGGATGATGCCTGTCCTCATCAATAGACTCTGTTTGGATGAAAACCTGTGTCCTACATGCCTCGGTCAAACATGAGGGGCTCTGAGGAGTTGTGCACCTCATGCAAGATCATGACTGTCCACGCAGTGCAGTAATTGCAGTGGGAACAGATGGAGTCCTGCTTTCACAGAGCCAGGCACAGCATGTAATCCTAGATCTCGCTTTGATGCTGAATGAAGCTGAACTCCAAATCGTACTGTGTTAGTCTGGAGGACGTGGGAGAACTGGAGCAATGGCTTTTAGAGATGTGATCTTAGGGGGATCCATGGGTCCAGTGGGTGTGTCCCACTCCGCAAACCTGGGAACAGGGGTACAGATTTGCCCAAATGAATTACTGAAAACTGGAGATTCCCGTCTGCTTTAGTCTCAGCCTGTTCCCCCAGGACATGTCAGCACAAGTTTTCTTATGCCAGGTGCCAGTTTGGAGCCATTTTTGGGGGCTTGTCCCAGGCATTTATGTTCTTTGTTTTATGAAAGCATTGCTGTCCTCCCAAACCCATGTTGCATCACTTTGAGGGTCTAAGAAGCTGTGTGAGCATAATTCCTATCTACTGAGCAAGGATAAGAGCACAGTTACAAGAAGAAATATCTGATCGAGTGTGAAGTGCTCAGATATATTGTGGGGATGAGCCCCTTATAAATATCTGAGAACACAGAGAGAGACCCAAGCAGCTTTATGAAGTGCTGTGTTATTGGGGCCACAACCCCATGGCTGAGTTTATTCTGCAGCCAGCAGAGGCGCATCCATCACAGAGATGGGTGCCATGGTGCAGAGGCAGTACAGGGTCCCGCCGGTTGCCCGGGAAGTCACGGGGAGCTCTGTATTTCTGAATCAGGGCATGGCTGAGTGGAACAGCGTGCCCTGCTTTTAACATTTGGCAAGCATCAGGGCAGGGAAAACATGGCTGCTGCAGTTCCCAGGACAAGTTTGCTTCTCACCTGCGTGTGGAGTCTTGGAAAGTCTCTTGAGGAAACCCTCTGGGCTTCAATGTCACTTCAAAATTGGGCGACTGGCTTTATAGCCATGTTTTTAACTTGGGGTCCCTCAGCTACATTCAGAAGAGCCTAACACCTTTCTTGGGGATTTATCTCCTTGAACAGGCTCCAGGGAGCCAGAAAGTACTTATTTGGCAAATGGGCTGTAGAGATTTAAGGTGGTGAGGTTGGCCTGGTGAAGACGGAGCTCACATACGCATCTGTGCCAGCATCAGAGGCAACAACTGTGTTTGTGGTCTGTGCTGGGCATCTGGTTTCTAGCTCAGCCACCTGGTAGGCACAGTCTCTGTTCCTGCCCCAGTCACCCTGTTTTTACCTACTCTACCTCCTTTGCCTGGCAGTCATTAGGAGTTGATGAGCCAGTGCATGATTCTCTTCTGTTTCCATCTTGACTTTCCCACTCAATTTATGTGTGGCACTTCCCCATCTCCTTTTCCCGGAGGCACTAAGATCTCCAGTTTAGGTTGATGGTGCTGTGAAGGGCATGAGGAAGCTGAACCACATACGCTGTTTGTCAAAAGCATCATGTTCTCTATCTGGATCCCATGGGAGGTTTGTCCTACAAGGTTCCAGGTGCTGTTATAGTGAAGTGCTTAAGGATTTCATAGCCTTGCTGACAAAGGTGGGATGAGCCAAATCTGTGCCTCTTCCTGCATTGTCTCTTCTGGAGGCCTGTCATGCGGCGGACAGGCTGCTGAGTGCCGCGGCTAATCCAAACAGAGCTGTCACTTGTTATGAGAGAGGACAGCCCTGTAAATGTATTCCCTGGCTCAGACACCTCGCTGCAAAGTCAGGCTGAGTCTGTCCCCATCTGCAGGGACAGCGAGAGACTTGCCCTCTAATGTGTCCTGCGTTTTTCTGGATGGTGGGATGCTCTTGGAAAAGAAAGTGCCTATTATTTATACTAAGCACTGTCCTTCCCAGTCACCCTCCTGCTTCAAAGCCCCTCTTGCTTAGCTTGGTGCTCACTGCTTGTGGGCAGCCCCCTGTGCTCCTAGGAGGACGCGGCTGACCCTTTGCTTCTCATTTCCCCTGAGCAATGGGAGACAGGCTTGTGAGGACAGGGGTGCCCGGGGCTCCCCGAGCAGGGAGAAGAAAGGAGTTTGCTCCTACACCAAGATGTCTGCAAATGGGAGGTGACAGCCCTCTGCATCCCTGCATGCTCTTGTGTTGTTTAGGTAGAAAGAGAGTGATTATACCCTTCCAGGTCTCCACTGAGCTCCAAGGGAACATGTGTCTCGCTGCCTCTGATCAAGGGTCTACTAGGGAGTCTGAAAATAGCATTATTTCTCCTGCTATAATTTCTGCTTCCTCAAATGACTTCCTGGGTGATTGGTGGAGACAAATGCTCCAGAAATGGGAACTGGCAAGGAATCTGAATGCCCTCAAGTCTGTGATGGCCAAAGAGCTGAAATCAGACAGACACACACAAATCATTAGCCACTAGCCTGCATGTGAAATGAATTGAGATTTCCTGAGCTGGGATCCAGCTGGCGCCCTAACGAAGACTTCCCTTCGTTCTGTCAAGCAGACAATAAAAAAACAACCCAGATACACCCCCAGCTTCCCCAGGCATTTCTGTTATATAAGTAGTCCGGGTCTTGATCAGTGTTTCTTTGATTATCTCTGTGCGCCCACATAAATATACCGTGTGTGCGTACACACAAAATCCATCTATTTATCCACCCCACAAACCATTTTGCTGGGAGACAGCATGGTCTCCTGAATTTTTTATGGCTCCGCTTAGGTTGGAAGCAATCCAAGGGTCAAACACTGCTGTATCTCCAGTCACCTTGCCAGTCAGCGCAGGGCATGGGTCTCTGATACTTTCTGAATCTCTGATCACCCACAGGGCACTAAATTACAGCTATTACACTGCAATTCGCTGTACAATTTTATTCTTTGATACACTACCTGCCTTTGTCTGTCTGCATAGCAGCGAGAGCGGTATGCATTATTTACCAGGCTAAGTACACTGCTGCTGCTAGTGCTGGGGGAAAAAAAAAAAAAAAAAAAAGATAAGAGAACTGGAACAGGCTTGAAATATAAAAGGATGGCACAAATACAGCTTCCTGGGAAACGTTTTTGCGGTTATATAAAACTTTCTGAGATTTTGCAGTGCCTTTTGCCTCCCTGCACAGGGGTGCGTCCATGGCCTCCCAAAGCTCTTCAGCTAGAACAGAGGTACAGGGGCAGATGGGGAGTCCAGTCTGGCCAGTGCCCTGGCTTCAGGAGGACCCCATGGCAAGCACCGTGCCTGATGGGGAAGGAGAGTGAAAGGCACATGGTGAGGAGAGCAGGATGCCACTCCTCTCCTCATGGGATACTCCAGGGCCTTAATTTAGTCTGTGTTCCTTCTGTTTTGGCCAGAAATCCTTCTGGGCACCAAGAAGCCATTCCTGTGTTACTTCAGTTGATATATTCCAGCCTTTCCCCAACCTAACCATGGTTTGTGTTCCCTCCAGTTGTCCCTTGAACTTTGAACCTACTGGAGCAGGGATTTGGGGAATAAAATCAGTTCCAGAAGATTTCCATTTGGTGCAGAGATGGTCAAAAAGATCACAATCTTCTACTTTGGCAACCTGAGAAAGGCACGTGATAGCTGCGTTGACTGCTGTGTCCTTTGGGGCTTCCTTCCAGGGCAAGGATCTGTCCGCGAGGCAGCTTTTGGAGCATGTGTGGGCAGAGCTGGCTGGGTGATGCTGTCCCCAAATGACCTGCTGAGAGGCAGCTCGGGCTCTCTGCAGTGTAGACAGCTGGTGGAGGTGCTGAGGCAGAGCCGGCCGAATCCTGGCAGGAGGGCAGGAGTGAGTGGCAGAGCCAAGGCCAGCCCAGAGAGGGAGAGCCTGGGTTAAGCAGGCTTGCTGCTTCCGTCTGGTGAGAGGAGGTGGGATGTGCACGGTGACCGAGTTGTTGCTTTCCTTCCCAAACGCCCTGCAGATGTTCCCTTCGCTTCCCCCTCATCGATGGCAGCAACAGCTGGACCAGCTTGCTGTGCCTCTGGTTTAGGCACTACCTGGAGCAATGGTCAGACAGCACCTTAACCGTCAGGTTGTGAGTACGCTGGGTGCTACTCCTGCAGGGAGAGTGAAAGCAGCTGTGCACAAGCTGCCTGTAGGCAGAGCTGAGCAGAGTCACGCTCTCAGACCAGCTCGTGGTCTTTTATTTGTTGAGATAAGCTGCAGCCAAAGTGGTTTTAAATCTAGTCTGTGGTCAGGAAAATGTTTGCTCACTGACTGAATGTCATGAGGCAAATACAGAGAGGAGAGAGAGCTGGGGCTGTGATTATTGCAGAGCTGGTTGAAGTGGCATTGGCCGTATTGCGGCAGTCGGTGCTCTGATTGTTTCCACTCTACCCAGTGTTTGGGGGCCTTATTCACTTTCTCTCCATCTGCTTTCCATCTGAGCTGGCCCCATTATTGCTAAGCAATACAAAGTAGATTGCAGGTTGCTTTCTCCATCCAGCCCCCAAAGCAGTCCTTACAGGAGATGGATTTCTGATTGAAATCCCCCTGTCAATTGCTGCTGGGATTCTTCCGACACAGCATGAAGACACTTCTCATGAAATTGCTAGCAAGAGAGGGCTGTGTTTCCATGAGACTTAGACTCCCACTTCCTTCCTTTTCCTGGCAAAGTGATGCTGTCCCCATTTCAGAGATGCTTCGCACCCACTTCAGCTTTTGCAAGCCCCTGAAGCGGGAGCATCAGAGCAGCCCATGGAGGAATGCCCCCAATCCTCTCCCCTCAACAACCAAGACTGCAGGCTGTGCCTCCCCAGATAGCCGTCTTCCTGAAATCAGTGCTGAGAACTGAGTATTTTCTCTTTCCTGCTGAGGTGAACCAGCTCTGGGTGAACCCTGAAAACTGTGTTTCTGACACACAAAGCATCAACCATCTTCTCCACTGTGGGGAGCTGGGCTCAGGCCACTGGCCGTGGGCTGCATTGGGCAATGTTGCCCTTCCTTGGGCCTGAGCAGTCCTGACTGTGGGAGCAGGAGTTGAACCTGCACTTGGATGAGATGCTTACAGGGTCTCTGCCCTTGCTGAGAGCCCCTTCCAGCTCTCCCCTTTACAGCCAGCCTCTCAGCACCGCTTCAAGGTTGATAGTATATCTTTTTTTAGCCCAGTCAAACTGTGTTTGAATATGGGATCCCCTAGGCGGTCGGGTGAACCTGTGCATACAGGTTAAACCCAGTGTAAAGACTGGCTGGGGTCCTGTGTACAAGCGGTGCCTAGGGGATGCAGAAGCACCCTTTTTGTTGCTGGTTCTGGAGGCTGCTCTGACAGAGCAATGTGGATACAGTCCGAGAGACTTTTTAGCTCAGCTGGGAGGTGGTTCAGGCAAGGTTTGATGTGCTGCTGCCTTGTTTCAAGGGTGGCACCTCAACCATCAGGATGCTGGTGTGAAAGAGGAGTTCCCTTTGCTGCAAGGTTTTCCGTCTGTGGACAGCAGAGGCTGTGGCTGCGTGAAGCAGGCCAATAGCTTTATTACCTTTGCCTCTCAGATTGTCTGGCTGATTAATGTGTAGAAATTAAATGTCAGCACCATTTTCTCCATTCCATCCTTCACCTGACATTCTCGACTTGTGTCTCAGACCTGAGATAAGGTTTAAATGTCCAAAAGCTCATTTGTCTACAACAGCTAGAGCAGTTGGAAAAATGGTTCTCCTGCCTCACATATTATGGATAAAGCAGCTGCCCTGGTTTGGCTCATTCCTCTCCCAGGAAGAATATGACCGCTGCCTGCTCCTCTGGTGGCTCGGAACCTGGGGCAGCTTGCACATCTCCAGGATGGGGCCAGATACAGCTGGCTGTGCCGCTCCGGGCTGTGTCTCACAGCCATTGCCCTGGCTGTGAGCGTGGTGTTGGCAGGCGGTGGGGAGACCAGGGCATGGAAGGAAACAGTAGGGGAAAGACGCTGCAGCACAAGGCATGCATTTTCTTTTCTAATTTGGGATTTGAACTGTGCGTGGCACATGCAGGTGGGATTTGAATGCTTTTTAGTGACTTTACAAAAGGACTCCACTGTTCCCAGATTTCAGAACCTGGAGGGAGAGGGAAATTGGCCAAACTACTTAGCTCCAACCTCCAATGGCCAGTCCTTGAAATGACATCAAGCGTATTGCTTCAGAGATGCTGTCAGGGTTTGGAAGAGGCTGGAGAAGTGCCACAAAACAGGGGAAGACATCTACAGGAGAAACAAATAGACAGACAGAGACATTTTGTGTACCAGCTGCTGCTAAGACAAACATGACAAACATGCCTTAGCCATATTTTGCTCTCAGGTGGAGAGTACTCGGGTGTTTTCCACACATGTTCATCTCTGCAGTTTATCTCAGAGGGGAGTGCTTTGTCTTGGTTGACATGCCTTACTGACCTCACTCACACTGGCAGATGCTCTTTTGAGGGCTTTACGGATAAACTGACCTGTATTTTGCTGGAACATGTTGAGACCTTGGCCTGGAGCACCAGTCTGTGATGTATTAAGGTTGCTGTAATTTCCTTTAAAGAAGGAGGACCCAGGCTGGGACTGGAGACATTGAAATACCATGAAAGCATTAGGTCCCAGAGCACTTCTGCCACTGCTCCTGTGAGGTAGGGAAAGTCTGCAGATGGAGGGCATTTGATTCCTTCCCTGAAAAAACATGCCATTCCCCTGCTTCATGCTTTTGACTCCGGAGGTCTCTGCCAGCAGCAGAGCTTGCAGTGGATCAGAGACAAGGCGGCCAGGAAGGGATCCCTGTTCTCCTGGGATTTCCCACATGTGGATCCATGGAAGTGCACCAAAGGCAGCACTTTCCTGGGCAGGCTTTCCTGATTTTGTGCAGCCCTGGCAGGTGACAGCTTTCTCCAACCACTCTACGTCCACTAGTGCCCTGCACGTGGGCAAGAAAGAGAGCATGTGATGGAGAATCCAGCTTGTGGCAGCCCTAACTCTGTGTTGAGCCTGTTTGCTTTTCCCTGGCATCCCTGTGGGACTGTGAGGAGTAGCGGAGCATGCGGGTGAACTGACATCAGGGTGAAAGAGCGGGGCAGGGGAGCAGTGGCTGCGAACAGGGGCAGAGGGTGCTGCAGAGCCTCCCCAACACCCAGCCCCGGGTGCATTACCCCAGAGGAGCCTGGGGCACGGCTGGGACCTGCCGTGTCCTTGTCTCTGCTGAGGAAAATGCTTTTCCCCAGCAGGCATATATTTGGCACGTGAAGGCAGCAGGTACGCCAGCTGAGGTAAGACGCACTCCATGAACTGTCTGCATTGAAGCAACAGTCCTTCCAACTCCAAATGTGCTCAACGGGAGACCTGACTTTTAAATTAGCAAGAACAATTTTTTTATGACTTCTCTTGCAGTCCCTGAGTGGCTGCCAGCCCTGCAAGCAGCAGGGACCCAAAGCTGCCATTTGAAAGCCCCGACAATGGGGGACTGGCAACAGAAACACTCTGAATGAACTGCTTGGAGAAGCCCTCAGAGCCATTTGATTCAGAGACTGAAATTAGATAATTTCTGCTTCCTCTTGCCATTTATTATTAGAAACCTGTGGCAGGCACCTCATCCCTTTGAAATGTCTCCTGGCTCTACCCCTCCAGTCTCCATCTCCTGTCACCAACATCCCAGGCACGTCCAGGGAAATGAACAGAAAAGCGGTGCGTGGCAGATCCACAGCCCTTGGCAAGAGTAGCGGTTCGGTTCAGAGGATAACATCCCAAATGATAGCGCTCCAGGAACATAGATGTGGGCAATACCTGCTATGAAAGCAAAATTTACTCAGCAGGATGGCAGTTGCAGTTCATGAGGAGCCAACACCTCATTAATTTTCTGCTGTGTGTAAAATAAAGCTGTTAATGATATTTAGTCCTTCTTTTGCACCTTCCCTTTGAGGAGCTTGAAAGCATTTTGCAGACATTAATTAGTAATAGGTTGCAACTCCTTGGGAAACAGAAAAAAAATAATGGGTCTTTCACACCTGGGGAAACTGAGGCACAAGGACAATGCATTTCCTGCGTGATGCCAGGAGAACACGAAGCAGCAGGTGAATAGGTTGGGGGCACTGGGGGAGTGGTGGGGAACAACCAGCCCTGCTTGCTCAGAGCAGGCTTGTCGGGGAGCACAGGCGATCTGCAGCCATCTCCTGAGACAACTGTTCCAGAGTACGCGGGGCTGTCGGAAACCCTGACCCTTGCGGTCTGCCTCTCTCAGCTTGAACTGCAGTAGCTCTGGCTGCCCTTCTCTGGCAGAAAGCTGGAAGCAAAGATGAGTAAAACTGCTTTGTCTGTTGAAAGGCAGGCTGCACTGAGTACCTGCCAGAGTGCTTTGAAAACTCCTTTGCTGAGGGTCAAAGTAGGAAAGAGGAGTGAGGAAGAGAAGAAAACCCCTGTCACTGGGTGGCTGGTGCCTCTCTGGAGCTAGTTTGTGCAAGCGTTTCTCTTCTCACTGCAAGCTCGGGACATGCCACCATGCTTCTGCTGGGTGGGCTGCAAACCCAGCACGTTCAGCAGCAGACAAACAACAGACAAATCCCTCCTGTCCTGCCCAGCGAAGACACCGAATGGAGTGCTTTTAATTGGCAGAGTGCTGGGAGCAGGGATATGCTCTCCAGTGACCAGGCACTGGCCTTTAGGTGAGGCCCAGTGTGTCTGAGGGGGGTTTGACTCCCTGCCCATGCTTCAGCCTGGCTGCGGGAGGGACCTGTGGATGGGAGGCAGGCCATGACTCTTTTGTGGCCGCTCTGGAAGTGGCTCTTTCAGAGCTTTACAGGCACAGCCGGTGATTCGTAGGCCAGACAAACCAGTAGCTCATCCCACCTACAAAAAAACAGGGCGTAAGACTTCATGCCGGTCCCTTGTATCGTGCCCAGCTGCGGGGAGAGTCACACACATTAGCCAGAAATTCTGCTCCCTCTGCTCCTGTCCACTGAGCTCTGTTCCTCACTGCGGCCTGAGAGGATTTGTCTCTCCCGTGGAAAAGTTCCCAGCATTTGAGTCTTGGCTTCCTCACCTCTGCCGTGACAGGCACGGTGTTTCCCACCTGCCCTTTCGCCGAGGATCCGTTCTCCAGGGGCTGTGCTCGGGTAGTCACCCTGAGACCTAGCGTAAGCCCTGCTGTGAAGGACAGCGGGGTTTTAGTCACAGGAGGGAGACAGGGAGTTATTTGCTTTACTTTTTTTCCAGTCTTATCTAAGCTCAGTGAAGGAAACCTTTCATGCAAGGAGAAGGCTAATTGTCCTCTGCTTTATTCAGGTGAGAAGAGATTCAAGTCTTCTAGCTTCTCTTGGAAGAGTATATTTTCTATTCAGCAAAATCTTCGTCAGCTAATGTTATTAAGGCCTGGTGAATGCATGGCAGCTTCTGTGTGAAATGAATTTGGCAAGCTCATTTCCCATCCTAGGGTGTAGCTATAGGTGCCAGAGACCAGGTGTTTGTCTCTTGCCCGGCTGTGGCCAGCGAAGTTCAGCAGCCTTTGGGATCTGAGGCCTTAAGAACTGGGGCCAGACCTATCACAGGGCAAGACGGAGGGAGGGAAATCCGCAGCGCTCTTCCCCGGCTTCTCTGGGGACAAAGGACAAGCTTTCTGGGGGGTTCAGCTGGCCACCTTTCTCTGGGGCTACACAAGAAAGCCCAAGAAGAGGCATTTCAAGGTCTGCCAGGCTCTGTCTGTAGGCAGTGCAGCGGCACCATGCCTTTGCTACCCGCTTTAGAAAGGTTGACTGACTAAGGGTTAATTGCTGCTGAAAAGCTTCCCCCAGATAGCTCCTACCCTAATGTAGCAACAGCATGGCTGCGGTATCCTCTGATCCATTAGAGCCTTATCTGGAGTTCTTTATTCATCTTCTAAAATCCCTTTAATTCATGTCTTCCCAGAAGACGACCAACCCTCTTCTGAGTTCATCCTACTTAGCCGTGTATATAATCGCCTATAGTAATCCACAAAAACGGCACTGATACCTTGCTGCTTGGGTTATGAAAAATCCACTTTATCTTCTGTACGAAGAATATTTTTATCTCTTTCTTCCTTTTTCTTTAGACAGATTAATAATTTCCTGGATTTATCACAACCCCCTTCGAGTTTGGACTATTCCCCATGCCTGATATAAACTGTACTGTTCTTTGAGGCTAAGTTAAGCATCTCTTCCAATATTTTAATAGCACTCCATGCAAGCGGTTGGTTTTCATTTCCTTTGCATTCTGCTCTTAGTTCCTTCCTTTTTTTTTTCCCCCTCCCCTCTAGTATCACATAGGTTTGATTTATTCCCTGTGGGTCACCCTGTGATGTGACTTGGTGTATCCCTCAGCAGTACCTGGGAGCAAGGGCTACTGTGTTCAGTTGTGCTTGGTGTGAGAGCGAGCATCCATCTACCACCTGCCTGGACCTGCAAAGGTGACTTGATTTGCACCTCACCGAGAAGCACCTGGTCCCATAGAGACCCAGACTAGGCAACTTGGATTTCTAATGGGGAGAGAGAAGGTCATAGCTAACCCAGCCTTCCTCTGGGTCTCGTACATCCACTTCAGCCTCTGCTGTCCTCTCCTGAGAGCAGGAAGCAGTGCCCGAGACACAACCTCTTCTCAATCTGTCTTCCACTTCTTACCTGTCCAATGCAAGAACCAGGAGATCATCAAGCCGTGCTGACAGCTAGCAGGTTGAAAAGAGGAAACATCTGTTCTTCACACATCATGTAGCTAAGCGGTAGAAGACCTTGCCATAGGGTGCTGTGCATGCTTAAAATTTAATTATGTTCAAGGGGGAGTTGGATAGGTTCATGGAGAAAGAATCCAGATTAGTTTACTAAATATACAGAAACTAAGGTAATTGGTTAGATGGCCTTTGGTGTGACCAAGCCAACCTTAGGGTGTTTCTTACAGTCCTCACGCCATGGGGGAAACAGGTTCACCTCCCAGTGGTGTGCTGGAAGGGCTTAAGCCCAAATCTTGCAGAAGCCACCAAGCTGAACACCGGAACTGGTGGTAGTAGGTCACTCCCCAGTCCTTCCCCGGGGGTGGAGGTAGAAGGCACGCTCGGGCTTGCCATGCCTTGGCCGTGCCTGTGACCTGCTGAGCTACGGCGCTGCCGGGAAGGCAGCAGCTCCATTTCCCCGGCTGTGCTTTTCACGGTGCCTGGCTCTGGCAGCACGCTCTGAAAAGGCCTAGCAGGGGGAAGAAGGCAGGTGGAGGGTTGCCTGGTTGATGTATTGCCACTCTCTTAGCTGCTCATGGAGCAATAATTGTAGCCTATAGGCTCTGCAGGGATGTTTTGAGGATCTGCATTTTGTGCTCACACATGCTGCTTAATTCACAGGTTATTTTTTCAGTTCCAAATGGAGATGGTATTCACCCACCTGCTTCCTTGGTGTGTTGGGCTGCCTAGGTGATCTTAATGAAATGTTTTGCGTTCTTGGGATGGAAGATGGTGCACAGAGGCAAGAGCTGAAATGTGATCAGCCCTAGGCAGGGAAATGTGGCCTCAGGGTGAAGGCCCAGAAGATCTGTTACAACTTTTCTCTTTGGGACAGATGGTGACCCACATCCCCCTGCCACACGCACTCCTTCTGGAAAGACGGGGTAATGCGACACATCTCATGAGGAACCATTAATGCCGATCTCAGTGAGCAGCAGTAAATGAGGTTGAGCTCTTCTGAGAGAGGGTAAATACTGAATGCAAAATGGCACAGAAACAAGTCCAGTCTCCTCTGCAAATCCAGTAGAGAGTCTTTAGCACCTAAGTATTTACTCTCCAGCTTCAGGTAACTGAAGTTCTTTTATAACTTTAGCTTTCCTATGAAAATGCTAAATGTATGGGTGATGTCAAGATGACTAGCTGAAAACTGGCCAACTCTTCTGTCAAGGAGGGATACTTTGGTTAGATTTGCAAGAGATAAAGCAACAAGCCTCATCTGGCAGAAAGCAATCTGAATTCTCCTTTCCTCCAGAGACAGCTTCTTAGCTTCTTATGCCTTGGGAACCAGCAGATGGCTGAACAATACAGAGATGGAAATGAAAAGCATTTAAAATCCCTTCTATCAGAACACTGGAATTGTATAAGAGTGACTCTGCTATCCCTTGGCCTGGTATCTGTCCTCTTTTCTCTTCCCAGCACTGAGAGTTGCAGAGAAGGAGGTGACAGCCACCGTGGTGAGCATCCATAGGCAAGAACAGAGCACGAGCCCAGGAGACATCTCTCTCCCCTCCTAGTCAAGCAGTGGAGGTCCTACTCCAGCCTGGGAGGAGTTAAGATCCCTTCCAGAGAGATTTTATTCTGTCAAGTTTAACAGTGGATATTTTCATTATTCATATCAATAGCTTTTCCTGTTCTGAATGCTGCTAAGCCTCTGTCCTCAGTAAAATCCTGTAGCAGTGAACTTCACAGGTTAATTATTCATTGTGTAAAAATAGTCTCTCCTTTTATCGGTTCAAAATGCATTGCCTTTCACTCTAATTGTATGCCCTCTGTTCTGGTATTATTGGGCAGTCTGTATGGGGGAATGATTTACTTCTGCCTGTCCAGATGTTATTTTGTACCTATTTTTCCATCCCTAGTATTCATCTTCTTTCTATATACCCTGCCTCAATCTCCCTATCTCTCCCCATTCAGAAGGCTCTACTGGCTTGTAATTGGTTTTGCTACGCTCTCTGTTCCTACTGTGTCACTTTGGAGGCAGAGCTGCCGTAGTCAAACCAAGAAGATGAGGATCACCCCTGTGTGTCCCAGGCTTCAATCCCACAGAATCAAATAGACCTGTGCTTGGGTGACACAATGACAGAGCAGGGACAGGCCATTATCAGGCTTTTCATTGTGTCTCATCCTTTTTTGCAGACAGATACTGTGTTGACCTTGGCAACACATAGCCCAGATGGCATTAGCCTTATGGACACCCTTTGGGGTGCCACATCTGGCAAGGAAGGGTGTGCTTCCTATCAGCATTGCTTGCTGTGCCCCACTCGCATCTGTCATTAGAGTCCCGCATCATCATGACTGTGGTCTCCTAACACATCACAAAATGAAGTCAGCTTCAAAGTCATGTTGCTGTAAAGACTTTTTTTTTTTTTAATTGAGTTTGCTTTTATCTGGGTTTTAAAAATGCTTATCAAATGCAACTTCTAGCTTTCTTTTCCATAATCATGTGGTTTGAAAATCTATAGGGAGAAAGCAAGCTGAGATGCTCAGGAAATAGTGTGCCTCCAGGAAGTAAGGATTTGAGACTCCCTGCTTTTCCTATCCATTAAATAGTATAAGATTTACGGAAGAAAGGTGAAGACTGATAACACAGGCTCAACTGGCTTCCCACAGTTTCCTCCAGGACTGATGAACACAGACACTCTTGTGTGATCTGAAGAGGTGGCAGAGGTACTCTTGTAATAGAGCTACATAAAGACAGGAGGAGATTGCTAAAGTCTTCTTGCCTCTGCGATCACTTGTTAATTCTATTACCCATACAGGTGCTGCTGCATTTGAAATCCATCACCAGATTGACCACTGATTGTGCTTTAGCAGCTCTTCGAACCTGTTTTTGATCTTCAATAGCTGCTTACATCTTACTTTTGACTGCTTTGCTTTCAAATGGTGCCAGTCAGTGTGAGGAGTGTGGATGAAGGCTTTTTGAAAGTCCAAATAAACCACCTCACTTTTCCTTTATCTGCTGTTTTGCTGACATGCACAAAGCATCCAAGTAGATGTGTGAGGCATGAACACTTTTGCTGAAGCAGTGTTGGTTTGTTCCTGTTATATCACCACTGTCATCTAGATGTTTTATTCTTTGTGCTTTAATTATCTTTTCAGCTAATTTGCCTAGTTCAGAGGAAGGCTCATTGGTCTGTAATTCCCAGGATCACCACTAATGCCAATTTTAAAGATAGATATGCTTTTACTGCCCTCTAATCCTCCTTCAGTACAGTAGTTTATTTTAATGAAATTTCATAAGCATTAGAAAACCTGGATAAACCATCGAGGCTCGGTGTCTTCCTAATCTGTGGACACATTAGGTTGTTCCCACACCTATTCTCTCAGCCTCTCAGTCCTTTGTGATCTCTTTTCCATTTTGCCTGAAAAGAGTGATACTGGATTAGCCTCATCCTCTTACTCTGCTTTCCCCCAAGCGTGTGCTGAGAGGGATGCTGAGGAGAGATCACCTTTCCCTGAAGTGTCTTTCCTCGCTCTAGCAGTCCCTTGCAGTCCCTTGCAGCTGACTCTTGGCAGTGCTTCCTGCTCTTG
This sequence comes from Aramus guarauna, assembly GCA_013400195.1. Classification (NCBI taxonomy): domain Eukaryota; kingdom Metazoa; phylum Chordata; class Aves; order Gruiformes; family Aramidae; genus Aramus; species Aramus guarauna. The sequence goes on along the minus strand of VXBL01002906.1, from coordinate 418,647 downwards.
GCAATGCCTTGAACAGAGATTTCCCAGCTGTTTTGATCCATGGACCGACAGTTGTGGTCCCGCCGTGCTGGTACAGACCAGTACCCACCAGATGTAAGGTGTCAGATGGCCAGCGTGCGCTCCTTCCTCCTTTTTACATCCCTAAGGAGAGCACAAAGGCTGTGGAGGGAAACTGCCTTGTTGTAAAGCTCATTTCTTCAAGGCTGAATCTCTGCTGTCGCTTTTGTGGTGCTCTGTGCGGCTTTTGGGGCCAGCATTTCACTAGGTCAGCTTCCCCAGGGCAGCAGAACTGCTGCAGGCTGGTGCCTAGGCGGGACCTGAATTTCAGACAGAGTAAAGGGAGGATGAACTGTGTGAAATCACTTTCTGGGTCTGCAGACTGAAGCCGTCTTGTTTCTTGCTTCCTCCAGTAGTGCTGAGACCTCATGAGGGGAGGGGAAGAGCCTCAGAGAAAAAAAGATCTTCAAGTTTTGAAGACTGCAGGGTTTGGTGGGTGACTCAGGTGGAGGGATGAAGGGCTTGCTGGGGCTCTAAGCCAGGGGAAATACTGTGCTGGGAGCACTGGAGGGGCAAGACAGAAGTCTTTCCTGTTGGAAGCATGAGATGGTCCATGGTACCTCCAAGCCCAGGTGCAGGAGGCTGAAGAAATTTTGCATGGGCTATGTCAGGGGCTAGCACAAGAGTCTGTTGTTGCCCGGCTTCCCTCAGTGCCACAGAGAGGGTGACACACATGCCGAGGGCCTTACAAATGACCTTACGGGTGAGTAAAGCCTGGGGAAGATCCCTTAGCAAAACTAGTTCCTATATGAGGCATAAGAGGAGACAGGTACATTGCCTTTTCCTTCACCTCCTCCCATGCTGAACTACTCTTTTCAACTAGGATTGATTTATCTACATAAGAATGACATTTAAGGGCAATCTGTTCACATTTGGTACATAGCAATTTATAATCCATATCTGCACCTTGTTTAATCCTGCTGCTCTAAAGCAAGTCTCTTTATCATCAGCTGGAAGGCTCGGTAAGTGAAATGATACATCTTTGCTCATTAAAAACACAACTCCCCTTCTCTGTGATGAGTATGTAGCGTAAAACATTTTAGCATCCCATTTGCTTTTCATTTTCTCATGCTCACTATCTGTCAAATGAGTCTTTTGCCTCTTAATATACTGATTTTGTATGTGTATGCATCTGCCTTTCAACAGCCTTCTCTATTCCTGTAGGCTGCTACATCAGAAATCCAGTGGTGGTTTCTAAACAGCGACTCAGGAGACCCCCAGCTGAATTTTCTCCTAACTTTTCCTCATAACGTCACACCTAAGGACTTTAATGTATGTGTCTGACACCTCTTAGTATGACATTTAAACATATACTCTGTCTTGCTGGCACAAGATAAGCTGTGGTGGCTAATCACGCCTCTAAATCACACCGTGGTCATCAGCAGAGTCATAGCTACCTACCTCTGTGTCCAAACCTATCTAGAGATGGGGCAAGCATGGTTTAATACTATCATCTGCGGTGCTCCACAGGAGGCAACCAGCTCATCCAGCTTGGACTACCTAATGGTTAGGGGTGGGATGGAGAAGGCACCGAGTGTTTGGTGCCGGGCAAGGGCTCAGCACTCTCACTTCACCAGCAGAGATGGAGTCAGGGCAGCCAGCACAGTCTTAAGGAAAATGCAGCTCCGCAAAGGGAAATGCCATGCGGTGAGCCATGCAGCTCTGCAGGGTGCCTTGGCAAGAGTGTGATTTAGTTGCTGAAATACAGATGCCTCATGCTGTTCGAGACACCTTGGGGCATCCAGGGCGTTCTCACTGGCCCCACAGCCCCCTGAGGAGCAGCCCAGGGAGGACGGGAATCCGCGAGCTGTGGTACTAGAGCAGTGAATGGCTTAACTATGTGGGAAACACATTACCTTGAACTCTTATGATGAGTTCAGCCTGATTTTGAGATTGGAAAATGATTATTAACATTGAGTGTTAAGTGGTCATAGTCATTGATATAATGACAGAAAGCATTGACATAATCTCAGGGTACGAACTCAGACAACGGTATCTGAACATCTTCACCCTGCTGCATGATGTCAAATTGGTTTGGATGTGGAGAGGAAAAGATTCAAAAAACTTGCAGAGAGCTGTCAAAATTAAAAATGAGAGTCCTTACGACTGCCATTACAAATGTCCATTTTTGTAGGCACTGAACAAGCATCAGAATCTGCTTCTTTGCTCAACAGGATTTCTAGTGCAGAAGGGTGGGAAAACCTCATAAAATAAAGGCATGTTCCAATATTCCCAGCAGAGTGCCAGATATCTCTTTTATATCCATCCACCAAATGCCTGCACATAGTCAGTGTCCCAGGGACATGTACTGATGACACAACTGACATCCAGCTTCTGGAGAGCTGGATTATCACACAGATACTTTCTGGACTTTATTTCTGTGTGTGCACAGAAAATAATCTGGCAGCAACATGTAAGAAATCTGCCTAGGTAGCTAAGGGACAAATGAGGACAGTGTGTTTAATTTTAACTGTCGATGCTACATGCTGTCCTCATTTGTTCCTCAGCCAAGCGACTAGCATGTTTTTCTCTTAATTTGATCTGCTACTCCTAACCTACTTTATTTCTAGCACAACCTTTCACCACAACAGTTACCCATCTGCCAGCTGAACAATGCAGGGAATAAAATAAAACATCTCCTTCTGTGCTGGAGTTCCTGAAAGCCCTGGACCAAGCCTGTGGGTGATGCCCGTAGGAAAAGCAGCCCTGGTGCCACTTGAGAGAGTATCTGAGGATCCTACACCTGTCGGGCACGAGCCACTGAGGGCTGCTGCCTTCTCATTCCCACCCCAGCCCTTCTCAGTTTGCTTTTTGGCTAGAGGCAGCTGTATTAAACTATCAGCAGGTTCTCCCTCTTTAGACGGCCAGCTGAGATCATTAGGTACCAGACAGCCGAGTGATTGCATCACGGTGGAAGCCGACTTCAAACGCTGGATGTGGTCAGTTTGGGAAGCACAGGTAATTTGCGCTTCCAAATTCTGAAAGACTTGCATGAAAATGACAGGCAGCCGGCATGGAGCTTGGATACCTCCTTCAAACTGTGAATAACACCTGATTAGAGATTAGCAAAGGTAGTATCTCTAGTTAATCAGGGTGGTAAACGTGCTCTGGGCATGTACATGGCCACGTCTGACCTCAGCAATGTTTAAAGCTTTTGAGCAACTTGTGAAGGATGGACAGATTAGTAGAGGTAAATGGAAAAGGTCGTACAATGAAACGTGGCTTTGCCCTGGGCAGATCCTGGCAGAGCAATCTGATATCTTTCTTTGAGAAGGCAGCTGATTTTCTAGACAAAAGCGATGTGGGAGATCTATTCATGCTTCAAATACCTTTTTGATAGGATGCCACTAAGAAACCAGTGGAGCTGAAGTATTTGGGGATCAGTAGAGCTGACAATTAGGTTAAAAATTGGCTCAAGAGGAGATGACAGCAGGGTATGTTCCACAAGAGTGTACTGACCAGGTTTAAGGGTCTAGTGGTGTTTCTTAGGGATGAATCTTAGGACCGATCTAATATTTTCAGTAATGGAAGCATAGGTGTCCTCTGGTAGAATTTGATGTTCCCACAAAGGTGGGAGACATCAGCAGGACAGAAGAGGATCAGAATATCATGCAGCAGAAATTGGGTCACTTTGAAGATGGGAATAATAGAGAGGTGATGAGGTCTGATACTACAAAATGCAGTGTCAGAAAGTGTGAGAAACTCCTTATGAAAAGCTCAGCTATAGGCTGGGTGTCCGTGCCTTTGAAACAGTCAGGAAGAGAGAGATCCTGGGAGTGCTACTGCATCATGTTGGCTGGCAAAAATGATGACCGGTTGCTCACCAGTGTGTAGGAATACCTGAAGGGAGGGTGCAAAGAAGGCAGAGCCAGGCTCTTTTCGGTGGTGCTCAGTGGCAGGACCAGAGACAATCGGCACAAACTGAAACACAGGAGGTTCTGGAACACCAGGAAACACTTTTTCGCTGTGAGGATGACCAAGCAGTGGCACAGGTTGCCCAGAGAGGTGGTGGAGTCTCCATCCCTGGAGATACTCAGAAGCCCTCTGGACAGGGCCGCTGCCTCTGGGTGGCCGTGCTTGGGCAAGGGGGTCGGACGAGATGACCTCCAAAGGTCCCTTCCAGCCTCAACCCTTCTGTGGTTCTGTGTGAAAATGATACAGCCAGGAGAAAGGCAAATGCCAGTCCTCTCAAATAAGGTATTTCCTGCAAAGAGTGGGAATTACTACTGCCATCAAAAGAGCTGCTTACAAATAAAAGTAGGCTGGAAAAAGGCTTTGTAAGCATCAGAAAGCAGTGAGGTTCTGCAATAGTTTCTCAGCAGGTGTAATGGGGAGAAAAAGCTCCAGTGGGATTTAAGAAGGAGCTTGTCAACATATAAGAGGAATATGGTCATTTGCTTGCCAGAGGGAGCAGGGGATTGGGCTCAGGGAGTTCAGTTGCAAGCCTGTATTTTTAAACTGCCAAGAAGGACAAATCCACCTTTTAGGGTATTTCTCCAAAACTGAAGCTTCAGAGAGGGTCCCTTGGCATCACCAGGCCAGTGTTATGTTTTATATTCTTTCCTTTTCTAGATCATCATTTTTAAGCCCTTGCTGAAAGTTCACCTCTTCCTGTTGGCTTCCTAAATTGGGAAAAATACAGACCTAGCAGACATAATACAATCTTCTGTGCTTTTCTAGGTTGCTGTAAGTCTAGCTTTTGCGAAATCAAATGTGTCACTATAATTGGCCTGGGCTGCCTCACTGACGCTCCGTGCTCCCTGCCAGAGATTTGTGCAGTGTTTCCTGTTAACGGAGGGTTATCTTTTCCCATAATATACCAAATATCTTTAACGGTGCTCTCTGGGAAAATGTCTCCATTCAGCAGTTTCACACCTCTGGGCAACCTGCTAAGAAGTGTAGCACTCTGACGGCATGAGCCCTGAGCGAAAGCCCCCCATTCTGCACGCTGCACCAGGAGATGTTTGTGTTCCCACTTTGAATTTTCCTGTTCAGGTATGGTGGCTCATTCCCTTTGTGGGTCACTCTGCTTCCACCATTGCTCTCCTGGAATTGTCGCTAGTCTGCCTGGTGTGGGGGAGGCTGGCAGAGAGAGAGGTAGGGGTGTGCACCTCCCGTGTCACTTGGAGGTGATCGGAGCTGAGGGAGAGGAGGGTCAGGGACATCTCTGTGAGCTGACTCCGAGGTGTGGGCTCTGTTGTCCCTCCCTCTGCTTGCCATGCCTCTGTTACACACCTGGCACGGTCCTTGGCGTGTGCCTTGCCATGCAAAGCCTCCTCAGCATCAGCCAGCTCGCTGCAGGACTCAGAGCATTACGGAGCCAAGGTTTCCAAGAGAGAAGCTGATTCCAGCAAGGTCTGGACACATCCACCCCAGCCTCTGCCAGGAACCCTAGGCCAGCCGCTGCAGCCGAACTCTTACTGCTAGAAGTTGACAAACACAGGAGGGAAAGGGAGGAAATTCAGGTACCTTCATCCAGGCAAGGATGTGATCAGTGTGTCCTAGTGCCCAGCCCCACACTTGGGTACCGGTCAGCGTTACATCGTATTTTGGGCTAATGGACGAGCTGTGGCATAGAGTTAACTGCACGCCAAAGGGAACAAAACACTGATGTATCTGCCAGCTGAGAAGGATCATTTTTTTTTTTTTTTTTTTTTTTTTTTTTCCTTTGGTACAGAGGTGTGTATTTTACTGACAGCTTCAGCTGTAAAAGAACAACAGAAAGATGTTAGTGCTGGGAGACAATAACCCGTGACACGCTGGGGATCTGTGCTACTCTGCTCTCTGCGTCATAGATAACGGCAATGTCACAGTGCATCTCCCCAGCCGAACAAAAACACCACCACAGCGGCAGCCTGAATGCTGCAGCTCAGAGTAACGATGCCACTGCACTTGCAGCTATTACTCAGAAACATTCTCCTTTCTGTGAATATGCTTTGTGCGTTCAGCTCTCCCGGCTGTGGGTCTGGTCAGCTGGTCAGAGAGGCTGAGATGTCGCTTTCGGTTCAGCTTTCTAGTGCTGCTGGGAACACTCGGAATCTGAAAAATGGGAAAGGATCCTGTTTGTGTCACTCCTGCCACTAATGATGTTTTGTGGCTATGGCCGGAGTCCCACTTGGCCAGGCTCACATCGGGGAGCTGTTGACCCCCCCTTGCAGCCAGTGCTCACAGCCTTCTCTGGGACCCCCGTCAAAGCTGGGGGCTGAAGCAGAGGGGGGCTCGGAGCTGCCAGCCCTCCCTGTGCACCACACGAGTGAAGACGGAGCAACCCGTGAGCCTGGTGGTGTTTGCTGTCTAGAAAAGGCTGGAGGAGCTTTTGAGGTCTTGTGTTCCTGGGCTAACCTTTTCCTTGGCCAAGGGCTGACAGCCACATTTCTTATGCCAGTCCTCTAGTCAGTAAAAAGGGGATAATGAGTCCCACTAGCAAATACTTTATTCACCTCCTGTTTCCCCCCGCTGTTTGCAATTTGCAGAGCTCACTCCTGGCTGTGTTGCTGACTTGTTCAAAGCGCTACCCTAACGCAAGCAAGTGACAGTGACAGGTAGAGGGTCACCCAGCAGATCCGCCCAGTAATCTGTAGATTCCTCCTCAAAGAGCTGTAGCTTGAACAGCCCTGGCTGGATTTGATCCTCCCAAGAAGCCTGTGAAGGCAGCACGGCACCCAGCTTGGAGCTGAGGAGGGTGTTACTCTGGCAGGGTGCTCCTGGTGCCTCCTCGGGAGATGGGTGCACAGCAGGGTCCTGGCCATGTACTCAGCACTTCTCTGCAAGCTGTCTGAATCCTTGGCTGCCTAGGAGCGCACAAAAGCTTTCCAGGTGAGAAGGACTGTGGGATCAGCCCAGGATGCTGCTGCATCTCCTAGCTTAGCCCAGGAGGGACTTCACTGGAGAACAAAGGTTCACCTGTGTGCCCTGAGGCTCACTGGTGCCTGCTAGAGCAACACCAACAGCGCTGCCTGAGCTTCTCATGTGCAAATGAATCATGTTGCAATGGACCAGGTCTGGAGCTTGTCTGTGCCCTCACTTAGCCGTAGCCCGAAGCTGCTCCAGACTTGCACTATAAACTCCAGCCTGGGCCAGGAGACAGCCCCAGCATAGGCAACAGGCTGTCATTATATGCTGGATAAATTGAACTCAGACTGGATCAAGCCTGGGTACAAGGGATATCCCAAGCTTGGAACCTCCCACAGACATTGCAGGTCTGAGATACTATCAGCACTGTGGACAAAAACATGTGGATCACAGAGCCCTAAGGGCTCATGACCTTCACAAACCTCTTCTTTCTTCTCTCACAGCATGTAATACAGGCTGACTGAAGAGGGAGAAACTTCTCCAGGGACAGGTTATACCTTCAGGTTTATTTCTGTCACCCTTGGAAGAGTCCAGCACCAGCAAGTGCCAAGGACTGGTCACACTGAGCCCATCGGTTCCTCTTGTCTTGTGGGAACAGGCTGAGCTGCTGCTTCTTAAGACTCAGGAGATTGTAGAGAATATTTCAAGACTCATTGCACCAAAGCCTCCCTCGCTTCAGAGCTTTGATACGCAAAATATGGAAACAAACCCGAGTTTCGCCTTTTCTAATTACTGCTCAGTGCCTGAGATATGTCTCTCACATTTCTGGCTGCCATGGGAAGGTGGTGATGTGGAAAGCTGATGTATATTAAAAGAGCGCCGATTTGGCTCCCTGTTGTTGCTGGCTCTCCACAGAGCCTGCAGTACACCCTGAATTTCTGTAGATGTTGCTGCATGCCTGCAGTCTCCCAGCAAGGCTTTTCACAGAGGGAAGCCCACAAGTCCAGAGCATCTGGAGGAGGCTGCACTCTCAGAGGGACTTCTCTTTCCTCCCTGGGCTCCGGAAAGCAAAGATACAGGCATGGAGGCTGATCTCTGCTGTCTGGCAGTGAGTCTTGAGGAACAAGCTAGCTAGGATGGGTTGGGATGGGTGCTGAAAGGTCGCTGGACTAGACGTGGTGGAGTTAAGAGTTTGTTGAAAATCATTGCCAACATCAAAGGGTTTGCAGGTGTTGCACTCCCAGTGTGTCCCAGAGCATCCCACAAGACTGACCCTGGCCTTCCTCAGCATTGCGTGCACCCTCCCTCTTAGGTTACAGGAGCCCACTACATCTGAAGCATGAGATCTGGGGGAAGCGGGGATTCCTTTTATGGCCTTAAACTGCCGTGGCCTCTGCAAGGTAATCTGCAGTTGCCAGCCGGAGCTCATGGTGTGCAAGCCCATGCGCTCCCTGCGACGGGTCCTGCCCTGGGGATATTAGTTGAAGCCAGGTTAGAGATTGATGTGACTGCTCTTGATTGAGGGTGGGTAGGCAGGAATCAGCTGGGTCCCGGGAACCCGGAGTAAATCCCAGCAGATGGGAAATACTCCTTGTGACAGATGCAAGACCTTAGAAGCAAGAAACCTTCAAAGATGATTACCTTGAGATGTGATCCGTGCCAGGCACACACAGAGCGACTGGAGAGAATTTGCCTCAGTGCTCTCAGTGCCACGTATCATTGGGCTCCTCACCCCACAAGATGGACAGAGTGGAGGGGGGGGAGAAGGAAGGGAGTGAGTGGGGCAGCAGGCTGCAGCCGGGGAGGGGGTCAGGCTGCTGCACAGCTCTTCTCCCTTCCTACCATCTGCAGCAAGCAAATCATGGGGTAATGGAGATGGCAGGGCTCTGCCTCCTTCTTTCTCCATGCCCCTCCCAAATAAGTCCACCTTGTTTAATTAATACAAGTCTCTAATCTGCAAACACAGGAGAAATTTCTCATGGGAGAAATTACTTACTCTGGTTTAAGAAACCAGACAAATAAAGATGGTGATAGGTTTAAAGAAACAGCCCTGACTGAAAAACACACAGCCAGAGCTGGAATAGAGGACCCACGTAATCATGGCAGACCTGACCAGGATCTGCTGGGGCTGATCAATCCTACATGACAGGCCTGGCACGAGTGTTTGGCGTGTTTGTTTATAGGTATTGTTTCTTTTCAATGCTTATGTCCTGAAATAAAGGGTATGGTGTTTTGGGGAAGCTGGCAAGTCACTGATTGTCAGTGTCCTGGAGCAGGGACAGAGCTGTGAGCCCTGAAGTGAGGCTGATGGTGCTTAGAATAATCAGAGGGAAATGCAATGGGGATGCTGTTATAAAACTATTATTGCCCTGTCCTAAAATGATGGTAGCCGAAGGTCTTAGCACTAAGTGACGTATCTGGCAAAGGTGGGGACGGAGGGGTTAGCCCTCCTTGCTCTTACCTCTACGTGTCAAAGTGGCCAAGCCTGACTGCTGGAGGGGAGTATTAATTTGTTGAAGGGAGTGCAAGTAGTTGCAAGGCCAGAGGAGCTGGTGGTGCCACCCTCAGCAAGCAGGGCATGGAAGAAATGCACCCCTCTGCCCTCCCTCATGCAGTTGTCTCAATGCTCCCTGCCAGTGGCCTAAGGCTGAGGGATTTTTGGTTGTCCTACCTGCCAAAGGTCCGTGAGGGTGTGTGGCTCCCGCGGAGACTGAAGTGCAGGAGCACCCAGCAGAGCAGAGCTGATGACGTGTGCTCTCGTGGCAGCTGCTGTGGAGAAGGCACAGCAGGGTGTTCATGCCTTGCCGGTGTAGGGGTTCACATCCCATACAGGTGTACAGATCCAGCTAAATGCCCGTCCAGCTCAGCATCTCTGTATCTGGTGGTGTGTGCTTGGGAAGAGTGCGGGAAGAGGACAAGTGTGCAGTGCAACTTCTACAAAATACTCTCACAGCAATCTGCAGCTCAGGGGCTTTCTGACCAGTGCTGCTTGGTTAAACCATCAATAGTTTTGACTTCGTTGACTTTAGTCCACCACCTTTTGAATCCATGTTGATGTTGAGCATTCCCAACACCCTGTGGCAAGGAGTCCTACGGCTTAATGAAGCATAGCATTTCTTGTTTGCTTTGAACCAGCTACTTCCTACATTCATTTGATGCTCCCCCACTTAATTCTGATATTGGAAGAGGCAGCAAATATCTCTGGCTTTGGCGAATGCACTGAAATCTGCCCAGTCCAACTCAGATCCTGGCAAGTATAAGGGCAGGCCTAGGCTGCATTCAACTTGCAGGCTGTGGATTGCCCATCGCTTTTAGGATTTGCAAGTTGTCTGGACTCAAATATCACCCTACAGCTTCATCTTTAGCAAAGAGAGGGAGACCTCAGCAGATACATCTCTCCTGAAATGCCAGGTCAGTCAAGGCACAAGCTGCTCAGGAGGTCCTTGCTCTGCAGACAGAGCTCAAAGCAGGGCTGGGTGAGACCCAGGCTGCGCTGGGCTCTTGGTGTTGCAGCCCCCCATGCCCCTGTGGGCTCCCTGCTCTGCTGGCGCCTGACAAGGAGGTAGGGTATCTGGCTGGCCATGCTGCTCATGGAGTCCAAATACCTTGCCCCAGACTGGGGATGAGGTGGAGATAAGCCCATTTTCCCTTGCATGTGCATCAGGGGAGAGATAAGGCGTTCGACTGATGGTACCGAGCCGCTTTCAGAAGGGCTGTGGGTGGGTGGAAAGCATCCACGCCCCGTTCAACAAATGGCAACAGCGGCTGCTCGTCTCCCCCGAGGTCTCATGTCCTTTCAGCGTTAGCTGTGTTCACAAAGGGAGGCTGCTTTGCACGCCAGTGGGAGATAGTCTGGTCTTGAGCAGCACAATCACCTCTTTCACTGCTTTTGGCTGCCTTGCTCCCCTCTGCACCCCCATGAGGGTCTGGGAGCAGAGCCCCAGGTGCTGGGAGCCTGGAGATGGGCAGCCCTTGGCCAGGAGATCTGCCACCCTGGTTATTCAAAGAGGCTGCGTTCCTTGCTCGGCTCCTTTCGGATCAGCAGTTCTCCTTCCTGCCAACAGCCCCCGCAGTGAAACAGTGAAAAATCCTGGCCCCCTGCAAGGGCACGGTGTGCCCATCCTCTCTCCTCGCCAGCATCTCCCTGTGCCGGTACCCAGAGGGGCAGAGGGTGCTCTGCAGTCCAGCCAAGCCTGATGTTTGACCTGGCTACCCCTGCGTCAGTTTGGGTGCCAAGATCTGGCACCCCTCTTTGGGAATGGGGCTCTGGCGTCTCCATTCACCCCTCAGGGGCAGGGAAGGGTGACCCGGCCCCTCTCCCTGGCCGGTCTGTGAGGTGACAGCTCGGCTCAGGGACCACCGATGCTCAGGCCACCAAGTCATTCACCCCCGTCTTTCCTCTTCCCTCTCATGTGTTTCAGGGGCTCCATTCACTCTCTCCAGTCACTCATCCCCCTGCCCTGACACGTTGTTTTAGAAGTTGCCCCTTATTTTGGATAGTCATCTGAATCACCCCTACTTTAGAGGGGTGCACACTGGGAAGTGAAGGAAGCTGGGGAGCAGCTGTGGAAAGCACGGGTACCAGCATCAGGCAGGCTGCAGGGTAGGCAGTTCTTGGATAGGAAAGTGGTGAATTTTTTTCTTTTTTTTTTTTTTTTAGGAATACCTTAGGACCTCTAAATCCTGCTTGGAAATCTGCTTTGTCAAAGGCCAGCCCTGCCTCCCAGAGTTTCTTTGTGCTTCTGAGCAATCTGCTCCTACACGTGTTAAGAAGCACTTAGCGAGTGACTAAAACAAAGCCTCAGAAAAGGAATAACCTAAGGATTTAATAAACTGCAAACAAAATTATATAAAAAAAATTCCCAGGCAGTTGAGTTTTCAGTGATTAAGAAAATACAATTTCCTGTAATTAAATCTTAACAAGAAATGTTATTAAAAACACTCTGTCCCGGCTTTTGTAATAATTGCCCATTCCCCCAGAACAGTAAACAGAATTAGAGTCTGCAACACACACTGTAATCCATGTGTCATTTTGATCAAATTTGCCTTAATAACTTTATCTGGAGAGAAAAGTTGAATCACAGTGTCTGAAATGGAAACCCCTGCATGGCAAATGTGACATGTGGCTGCTGCTGGGGCTGGGGCTGGGGACAGTGCGGGTGGAGCGGGCGCTGGCACCGGCCGGAGGTAGGTGATGCTGGCAGGGCTGCCCTGTCCTTGCACGGGCTCCCTCCGTGGCTGCTGCTGCACCCTGAGCCCTGGGGATTAACAGGCTTGGTGCTCCTTTCCGTCTTGTGGGGCACGTACCCCGCTCGTGGCTCTACCCCCTCAGCATCTCCATCCCAAACTCCATTGACACCCCAGCTCCTCCCACGGTGCCCCAGACCTCCCTCCTGGGAAGCCCTGCTCCACAAGGGTCATTTGCCCACGTCCGTGGATTCAGCCCCTTCCCACGTTATCTCTCGTGCCCGGTGAAGCCCTCCTGGTGCTCCCTTTCACACAGTGTTCGACGGCACCACTGCCACCTCATTTTCGGGCCAGTGCTGGGCTTCGTGCTGACACATCCCTGTCCCTCGCTCCTCGGGTCTGGCTGACGGGAGGCTCTGGCTGCGTGGCTGCTGCAGCCTTGCCCGTGCCCCTCTGCCCTCCTTCCCTCTGCCTGCCTGTGGCTACAGCCCACTGTGCTGTTTCTGCCCGTGCCCCCTTCCAGCAGCAGCTCTCTCCTGCCGGCCCCTTGGCTCTTCTCCCTTTCAGGCTCCCCGGCACTCGCCCAGCACCGGCTGGGCCCCGGCTGCAGGCAGAAGGGAGGTTTTTCTCCCCGCCTGGTTGCTCTCTCTGGCATGGCACAGCCTCTCCACCTCTCTCTCCCCAGCGCGGCTGGCAAGTTGTTGTGCATTTCCCCTTCCATCCCCTCCAAAACCTCCTCCCAATCTGCCGGGACTGGGAATAAAAGTTGAGCGGAGCGCGGCATGGGGAGCACTGGCACGTCCTTCCCAGGCAGCGGAGACTAACCAGGGGCTCTGTCAGGCGGCTGACAATTTCCAGCCTAACCTGAAATCAGCCTGACAGCAGCTGGGCAGCCCACTCACCTGGGGGGTAATTTTTAAAGCCGGTAATTGGCTGTCATTGCCATTGTGTCAGGCTACGCCACTCGCCTCCAGCAAAGCCTGGGAAATGGATGAGGAACCCGCTTGCACAGAGGATGAAGGTTTCTCACGTGTGCCAGGATGGCCACAGGTAGGGCTGCACATGCTGGGCAGGGCTGTCCTGGACGCTCCTGCTCTGCGTCTCGCAGCGCTGGGGAAAAATAAAGTCCCTGATATGAACAGGAGCTGTTTGCAGCCAGTGTGGAAGGGGAAGAGATCTTGTGAGCAGCTTTGCTGCAGAGAACTGCCGGCAGATTTTTCTAGGAAGGGCAGAGAGACTTGGAAAGTGATGGTCTGGTACCAAAGGGAGGGGTGCGGGCTTGGATTCGGGGTGGTCTTGCTTCAGATGCTTTTCCCAGCCACAGGAAGAGGCTGGTTTCTCTTGGAAATGTTGTCCAAATGTGCTACAGAGCCTCTGCCAGCAGTGGCAGAGCATGGCACTGAGCAAAACCTGAATGCACTATCTGCAGGGGCTTCTGACATTTCAGCTGTTGCTTACATCCCCCGATGGATGTGAAATACCAAAACTGGGGAGGTTTGAGGGAAGCAGAGTAGTTTTTGAACTACTATACCATTTTTTGTCATAGGGCAAACATCTGGACATGCTGTACAATTCTGTTCAGTAGGACATTGCATTTTCCTACCCAGCTTCATTGCCCCTTTGAGCTGTAGTTTAAGAACCTGCTGTCCTCGTTCTCCTCTAGTGATCCAGCTTCCCAGCTAGACGAACCCCAACCCCTGTGTCTCCTATGAGACCCTGTAACCCATGGAGGCTCTCCCCATTGCATTGCAGGAGATATAGGCCAACCCAAGCAGAGAGGACTCAGCTTCTCAAGGAGAATCTGAAGCCTGAACTACGAACCCCACAAGGCTCTGTACTTACAAGGAAGCATGGGTTCAAGCCAGAAAGACCTAATGAACCAGTTGCGCTCCATCTCCTGGCCCTGCTGTGAGATGAGGACAGATCCTGCCAAGGTGATGCTGGCCAGCCAGCTTGGCAAATAGGAGGAAGATAGATGGTGGAACGCCTTTATCTGTCCATCTATCTATCTATCTACCTACCTACCTACCTACCTACCTACCTACCTACCTACCTACCTACTTTTCACTCCAACCTCCCTTCTTCAACAGTTACACCAATCTATTAATCTCTCTCTAGCAGATAAATGCCCCATTACACTATTTGATGGTAGCATCTCCCTTTCTGAGTAGTGTTTCTGTAGGGGCAATCATCACAGTATCAACCATCAACTGCCTACTCAAGAAAAGACTCAGAAAGTGCTCTGCACCTGTGAAATATGGTGATAAACCATTTTCTAGCTCTGAAAACCCCCAAACAAATATACAACAGATGCTGTCTCTCTAAACAATGGCTTCTTGCAGAAACTAAGTTATTGGCTGTACGGGATCCAGCGGTCCCGCTACCCTGCAAAAGCCGCACGCTCCCGCTGGACTCAGTCCTGCATTATTTCAGGGAGGTGGCAGGGCAGACTCCGCAGCCCACATACTCCATCAATGCATTTTGCTGGCCAATTTCTTATCTGTCGGAGTCTAAAATGCCTGCTGCTGTCAGAGTGTTTGAACAAACTGCCAAATCCTCGCTCCGTGTCACACTGCTGGCATCTGTTGCTTGTTCTGGCAATAAACCAGTTTATACTGTCACGATCCAACCCCAACGGTTCTCCTGAGTCTATGCGGGATGACTTGGGAAGGCAGTTTCTTTTTCGTAGGGTTTTTATTAAAAACAACATTGGAGAGAGGAGTTTCTGTGCTGAAATAGTGGAAGCAGTCAGGGGACTGGGTTTTTTTATAGCACATCGTGCAGCCGGTATTTTATGTGCATTCTTCCTGCAGGGGATGGCCTCAATTCTCCTCTTCCTTCTGCAGGTGTAAATGAGGAGTCTTTTTAGTGGAGTTACCCTGCTGTGAAGCAGGTGTAAGCGAGAGGAAAATCAAGCCCTATCTAAAAAGAATTGGCAAAGATAAGGTCTTGGGAGCATGTTGGAGATTGCTGCTTCAGTAGGTACTTGAGGAATATTCTCTGTCAACCCAGACAGCAGGGCCGTCGGCAATAGAAACCAAGTTTAGATAAAAACTTCCTCAGCTATTCAGTGGAAAGCAAGGCTACGGCAGGGCTAGGCTTCAAATACCAGGGCAGCCTCCGTGGGAACCCGTGCACCTCTCCGGGGAGGGCTCGGTGCGACCAAGCGGCTCTGATGAGAAACCGGGGGATCCTGAGGCTGGCTTGAGTACAAAATGGCATTTGAAAACAGGCAGCTCTGAACCTTCCAGCAAAGGAGAAATTATTTCAAAAGAACCAGTGTCACGAGTGAATTAGATACACTGCTTTGAAACTGAGCTTCTTGTGGCATCTCGGCACCTGAAATCTGCTGGGTGTTGAGTTGTTTCATGCTTGATGTGTCCACAGCAGCATTTTCAGCTGTGAGCCCTCAGGCACATGGAGAGGTGTTGCAGACCCTTGTCTGGAAGTTGTGGTCCAAGGGTCAGGGAGAATTTTGTTCAGATCAAAGTCAGTGTGGGGTCCTCTCAACTACTACCTGCCAGAAGTCCAGCTCAGGGGGGATGAGATACTCCTGGTATTTCACCTTGTGCCCATGTCTTTTGGAAGTCTGGCCTCATCGCCTGCTGGGAAGACAAGTGATTGGAAATTCATCTAGCTCCTGCCTCTGGAGTACAAGGGTTTATCCGAGCAAAGGAAGGAGAATGCGTACAGCTGGGCCACAGGCAGCACTGCAGGAAACCCCTGGATGGGTTGTGAAAGCTGGAAGGTTGACACAGAGACCTCAGGTAGCACGTGTGAGAAAGGCAGCTACTATACCTTGTGCACACTGTGCCTTGGCTGGAGAAGCCTAATGCTCACCTGCTGCCCTGGGCTGCCACCCCCAGCGCCCCTGCCATTATGAAATAGGACAGCGACCTTTTAGAAACTGATCCTAAAATCTTGCCCATCTAGTGAACCCCGTCTTGGAGCTTTAAATCAGACCAGAGCTGTGCTGATACAAAGCTGTAGCATCGGAGACGTTTATCCATCAGGAGACTGTCACACTGATTTCTGCGCTGAGGTCCTGCCCAGCAGTGTACGGGCTGCCCACCTCCCCTCTTTCCCCCAGCCCCCAAACAACCAGTGCCTCAGCTCACTTGGCTTGTACCTTACCTCCAAACTTCAGCATCCATTGCTCCTCCTCCTCCTAGGCAACACAGCTCTCTCTCTCCTCCACCTCCTCTAGGGAGGGAGCAGCATGACGTGATTAAAAGTAGAAGGCTGGAAGGAAAGGCGGCTTTTCTGTAGTAGCAGATGCAAACAAGAAAACCTACAGAGATCGTGTGCCTGGCTCAGTTTCATTAAGGTTTTTAGCTTTCGGCTGATGACAGGTGTTGAGTTAAATCACTCAGGTCATGTTTTATAGTCATTAAAAAAAAAAAAAAAAAAAAGAAGAAAAGAAAAAATGAGAGATTATAACCCATTTTCAGGAATTCCCCTCCCTTTGTGTTACGGCAAAATTTTAATTATCTTGCTCTGCACTTTGCACTGATCTTTGGACATTAAAATCGAGACCTTAAGCTAAGGATCATGCTCTAATTTGGCACCGCTGTTGCATAGTAATGCAGCTCCCTTGTCACTTTTCACAAACCTTCAATTCTTCTTCTAATCCTGCACTGGCTGTAGGGGCAGCAGAACTCTCTACTTTGGCCCTGGCTCTTTTGAACACCATCCACTGCATCTCTCCCTGTCCTCGGAGGCCGTGCCGTCAAAGTGACATTCTTCAAAGTCAGCATGCCCTGCAGAAGTATGCATGCAATTAGTAACCTTCCTACCCTCCTGAATTTTTGGTATCAACCCTTCCTTTCCTTTGAAAATGCCTCAAGAACGAACCCCCTGTGGCCTTTATCATCCATCAGAGGCCCAGAGATCCTATGGAGTCAGAAGGAATGCGAAAATATCTGTTTTTCTGTAAGTGGACCCAATGCAGTGAAGATCTGTGGGACTTTGAAGCTGAGGGAATCCTCTCCAGAGGATGTTTAGCTGCCAAAGTTTGTACGGGTCTAAAAAGAGCCTGGACCCAGAGACAGCTCCCAAGGAGTTCCTGTGCTCCTCCTCGGTCCTGACATCCCTTCTTTCTGGCCGATGGGTGGGCTGTGCTGATGCACAGCCTGCAGACACACCAAAACGATGTGTGCACCCGTGTCCCGCTTCTCTGCCCGGCTGGGGGGCAAGTACATTCCTGCAGAGGGGTGAGGAGAGCAGGTGGGTGCACGAATCTACCGTGTTGCTGCAGGTCAATGTGACAGCGCTCGTCTTCTGGAAGCCACAGCCAGCCTTTAAAGCACAAATGTGCTTGTCTGCTTCCTTTCATTGGAATTTTGCCTGGCTGGGTTTTGAAGGCTTTGAAAGGGCCCCAAGTTTGTACTGTGTTATGCATGTTCAATAATGCATTTCCTACTCACAATGTTTAAATTGTTATCTTCATTGTTATTTATTAAAACATCTCCAAGAATGTCTGGACATTCATGGCTCTGCATCTCAAGTGATTCATTAAAACACTCACTTTCCCCGTCAGAAACTCCACTCTTGCATTATATTGTGATCTCCACCGCTGAGTGGGTGAGAGGCCCCGTGTAAGGCAGGATAAAATCTTCATCCCACTGTGCATCCACAGGACCGGGGTGTCTGCTCAGTCTCTTGCGGAGGGATGTGAGCCTATACTTGCAATTCTCCCCTCCCAGCTACACGTGAGACAGCTCTCCCCTGGTGTTGACCCCTGCTAGCAGGGCACTGAGCTTCAGATGTCCTGCTCCTGTCTCCTCCATATGGCTTAGAAGTTTAAGTGTCACACCCTGATAACCTGGCTACACAGCTTCCGGATTCGAGCTGACTGGTGCTGAGCTCAGAAGATGGGCAGGCAAAGCTGGCAGGCACTGATACCTGCAATAATCATGATGGAAAGCTCATGTAAGAGCAAAGACAGCATTTGCAAACCCAGGGAAAGTGTGCTATCTTCAGTCAGCACTCCACTTCCTTGCGCTTGTGAGACCGCACCTGGAGTACTAGGTCCAGTTTGGGGCTCCCTGGGAAGAGACACCATAAACTGGAATGAGCCAAGAGGAGGGACACTGAGCTGGTTGGGGGCTGGAGCACCAGCGGGGAGCTGCTTTCTGTCTTCACCTATCAAAAGTGCCATTGCAAATAGGATGGTGCCAAGTTGTTCTCAGAGATGCACAGCAAAGGACGAGGGGCACAAGTCGCGCCAAGAGAAATTCTGATCAGGCATAAAGGAAAACAAGATCATCCTCATGAGAGCGGTCAAGCACTGGAACAGGTGCCCAGAGGGTCTGTGGGGTCTCCATCCTAGAGGTATTCACCGGAGGCTGGACGGGGTGACTTCCAGATGTCTCCACTCTGAATTCTTACCTGGTTATAGCTGTCTTGACTGTGCTGCTGATTGCCAGCAATATTTCATATCCAGCCCTTCTCCTAACTGTCCCTCTCTTGCTCTCCAGGCAGAGCTTGCTCCTCAAGCTATACCTTTTGCCCTCTGACACCCTTACACAAAACACAAATTGTCAAGGAAGACATTTCTTCCTCCCTAGTGCCATGCTTGCCAGCAGGCATCCCTACCTAGATTTTGGTCTCCCGAATGCAAACTCCACCTTGCTCCGTTGTAGGTAAGACCTCCCTCACCCCAGCCAGGTTCCCCAGAAGGAGCTTTGCAGGTCTGGGAATCAGGTTGCAGAGTTCCCCAAAATCTTTGGAGGAACATCAGTGCCACCAGGTTTTGGCTTTTTCCCCTCTATCCTCCAGTTCAAGAGCGAGCAGCATTAAATAAAGCTAGCGGGAGCTGGGCTTGAAAGAAGCAAAAAGAGGCATCTCTTCCCAAAAGAGGTAATTACTCTGCCTCACTCTTTGCTGCAGGATGTTATGCTAAAGTTTCCATTAAGTCCAAAAGAGGAAAGCCCATGGGTAGTTACTAAGCATGAAGATACTGCCTCTGTTTCAGGAAGTCCCTGTTGAAAATGAGTGGAGACAAAAGGGATTAAGAGCAAGTTTTGTATATTCCCTCCCTGCTCTGCCATGGCCGTTGCCAGGGACAGGACCCTGGGATCCTGTGGGATCCTGTGGGATCCTGTACAGACGTTCTTATGGAAGGAATGGCATCTTCCTCCCTGCAAAACTCACCCCATTGCAAAAGACCTCGTAACCCTCTTCCATCAGGCAATTAGCTAAGACAATGAGCAGCCTGGGTTCCTGGGTTTCTGTGTCTTGGGAGAGCGTGCCACTTGCATTTCCAGGCAGCTGTGCAGTCTCTTGCTCTTACCTGGTCAGTAGAGATTTTTCAGGGAAAGTGACATTTAACTATAGTTGTGCAAATAAGCACTGCTTTGGTTTGCTACAGGAACAGCAGCATTTAAAAAAACCCAAACCCACAACTGGGGGTCATTGTGGAATTCATTATTTTTCAGTTTCCTGCTGAAATGAAAAGCAGAAAAATCATCTTGTGTTGAGTAAATGACTCAGTTTGAAAGCAAATGTTCTGCTTAAGGATCTTAAAAAAAAAAAAAGGTCTAATGGGCTATTAGAAATCTGTAAAAATAAATGGTTATTTCAACAAGAAAACCTGAAACAGCTAATTCAGAAAATGTTGAAATGGAGCCTTTGAACTTCTCAGTTTTCTTCCCCACAGTTGAAATAACTTGCTGATTTTTGCAGTGATCCCTGACTTGGCTTGGTCAACCCAAAAATGTATCTTTCAGTGAGAAACAGTGACCCTGAAAATTGGCTCCTTTTCCTGCTCAGGACCACCCCTAAAATGTCCTCCTGCTCCTGCCGTGCTGATTTTTGATTGCCGCAGCCGTACCGCTGTCCTTGCCACTAATGGCCTCTCCAGCACATCCCTGAGACACTGCTTCCCTGGTGAAGGTCTTCTAAAAAACCAAAGCTGTTGCAGGGTTGTCTGCCTCATTTCAGCCTTCTCGTCCTCAAGGGTCTTTCTCACTTTGCTTCTGAAGTGATCGCGTGGCTTTAGATATACTTTCAGCTGTCGGACATGCAGCGCTTGCCACAGTCCCTGCTTTGCTGCCTGGCGTGGAAAGTGGCACTGCAAAAAAGCAAGAGCAGCAAGGGTTGCAAAAGCCTCATGGGGGCCTGTGTTCTTTAGGAGGGATTATGCGTGTGCCTCCTCTGGCTGGAGGTCCTAGGATCCCATGGTGCTCATGCAGACCCCCAGGATAGCTCCACATAGCCGGGCTCCGCTGCTTGAAGAGAGGACATGGTCGATGCTGAGCATTTGGTTTTAATCTTGCAGTGCTAGGTGGTTCCAGCGACACGGAGCGGTGGGGTGCTGTGGATTCGGAGGTTCACTCAACAGCAGCACATTTCAAGCACGGGTGAGAGCGCTGGGTACGTCCGTGCCATCACGGTAGCTGCGGGCTGAGCTCTGCGTGCCAACTCAAACTCCCCGGTGGCCTGCACTGTGAGTCCTGCCCCTTAAACTTGAAGTCTGCACGCAGATGGCGTGGGCACAGCCAGCTCAAGCTCGTGATGGGGTGAAGGTGGGCCCTGCTCAGCGGGCATGGGGAGATGAGCCAGGGCAGAGAAGGATTTTGCATGCTCTGCTGCAAATGGATCGCGTGTCCTCGGGAAAGTAATTTCCTCCATCTGTGCCTCGGCTCCATCTCCTGCGAGTGGAGCGCGGGGAGGGTAACCCATTTCCCTGGGGGCTGTGAGGCTGAATTCGTTAGCGTCCGTGAGGAGCACAGCGGTGTCGGCGAGGAAGGCTTTGGGGAGGGCAGCGTGGTGATTAGTCACTTGTAAACACCCTCCAACGCTCACAAGGATCCAGGCGCTCGCTAAACCAGGTTGCAGGCAAGCAGAAAGAGTCACTTCTCTCAGCTGCTCTTCCTCTCAGCCCCCTCTTGCCTCCCAGAGCTGAATGCAAAATTAACACATTTATCACACGCCATCTGAAAAAAAGAGAGAGATCAATTTAGAACAGGCTGTATTTGCAAACATCTGAGCCCAAAATAATGCAAACAAACAGTTGCACGACAGCTCTGATGTTGCTTTTCATCCAAAGGCCTTTGCTAGGATGGAGCGTGCTGCCCCTCACCTTGCTTTTTGACGCAAAACGCTTCCACACTTGAGTCTCCAGTTATTCCAGAAAAAGCTTTGGAAGAGGCACCACACAGGATCTCAGCCAATGGCCCGGGAACATCACCAGCTGCCCCAGCAGCCTCGCCTGCTGCATGGTGCTTCCCATGGTGGGTCTCTTTACAGGGTGTGGTGGGGGTGTCCTTGGTGCTCTGATCCTCAGGAGAAGATAATTTCTTCCACAGTGGACTCCCACTTCCAAACAACTGGAAGAAGCTGAGAGTGGCTGCATTGCCGGGATGGGAGAGACACTTTCTCTCCTGCAGGAAAAAGCAGAGCCTGATTTTAGTCACATTTCCTAATGACAGCCAGAAAAAGCGGTGGCTCTGGAGGTGAACACCCCACCTCTGTGAAGCATGTACAGCGCAACAGAAAGAAGCTCCTCTTCCAAAACGGCGCTGCCAGTGCATCTAGCCATGCCCTCCAGAGGTCTGGTGGGGATGAGGAGCAGCCTGAGCTGCCGTGGCCCTCAGAGCTCCCAGCCAACACTGTCAAGAGGCTCGGCTTCCCAGCATACACAGTGGCGGGGCTTGTTTTGCCACGGTGTGGGTCTGCCCCATGGGGCTGAGGCCCTGAGAGGTGTCTGCAGTGGAAGAGACTCCCTGTATGGAGACCTCGGGGGATCTGAGCCTGCGTGAGGGAAGGCAATGCCTTAGGAGGAGAGGAGACCCGCGAGGTGACTTGGTGGACAGTCTCTTAGACGCAGTTCCCTGCTGTAACTGACCCACACCCATGCAGAGAGCTGACACGGGAAGCATCCCTCCCAGACAGGTTATATGTACAGGCAGGAGTGGATGTTAAGGTGTGGGGGCAAGCGGGGAGAGCTGTTTATTTTTAATCTGTGCCAAACTTTCAGAGCCAACTCCCTTCACCATGCTTCTTTCTCAGTTCTCCCGCTGTCCCACCCTCCCTCTTGTTGTCACTGTCACAGACTCACAAGGATGATGGATGAAAGGCCTTAAAAGCAGCTGGTTTCACATTTCATCATTGTCACATAACTCGCTTTCCTCTTTGCCTGAAACCGTTCCCGCTGCCAGAAATGCCCTTCGCATCCCAAGGTGCGCTATTCCCTCGCCGGCGCCCAGCCAGGGACGGCCCGTTGGAGTCAGGTGTCTCTGCAGTTTTGCAGAGCTCCCGGGTGCCTTGAGAGGAGGCATTCATCACGGCCCTCTCCTCTGGCAGCTGGAGACAACGGCGTTGACATCCACTGCGGGGTGAAGGGGTGACCTGAGTGTGACGGGGACATCCATGCAGAGGTGACCGAACGGCTCTGATGAGAGAGGGAAGGGAGCCGGGCTAGGAGACCCTGGTGTCCCCGGGACATGTGGGAATGCCTTTGGGACCTCCGTGTGCTTGTGCAGCTCAGCCTTCTGCTGCCTGAGTGCCGGGTGGCTCTGCTCCCCGCTGGCAGGAGCAGGGGCTCACAGGGAGGGGTGGCAGCTGGTGCAGCAGGCAGGAAGGTGACTCCTTTGGGGGTTGGCGCTGGGGTGCCCTGTGGCACCAAAGAGGGTCCCGGTCACTGGAAGCGGCCCCCTTGATGTAGGGGGCAGAGGAAAGCAAGTCCCACGGGGACCGCAGCGCTGGCACCCCTAATGCCCGCGGGTAACCGTGCCAGGTCTCCCCATCACCTCTGTGCGCCTGGGCACGGCCAGATCTCGCCCCGCTTCCCCCCGCGCTGGCAGGCTCAGGTCCAAACCGTGCCTCCCAGACAAGCCCTGATCCTCAGGGGGCATCTGGGCAGGGACTGGGTAGAAAATATTTCCACTGTTGCTTCTCAGGTTTTCTCTGCTTCCAGTGCAAGCAGGCGAAAAGCTGGGTTGCCACCCCCCTCGCAGACAGCTGTGATTGAATGGCTAAGGAGGGGAGGGGAGGGAAAGGAGGAGAAGAAAAGAAATGATTGAATAAAAAAACCCCAAACACCTAAAGTAAAATAAGAATCAGTGTGAAGCAAGAGAAGACATTGTAAATCAAATTCTGCAAAAGGAGGCAGAGAGCAAACACTTCAGCCAGGTCTGAGCCACCACCAGTTATTTATTCAGATAGCATATTATTAGTGAGGAGAGGCACTCACATCTGATATATATCTCCCAGTCCCAGAGAAATATGAAAAGGCAGCTGGCTCTGCTCCTATCAGAACCATTCCAGATGTTTTCAGCTGGTGTCAAACGTGCTGCTTGGCATGACAAAGCAAAGGGGAAAAAAAAAAAAAAAAAGAGAAAGAAGGGAAAAGAAATGTCATCATCTTATTTTTAAAACACGAAAGGAAAAAAAAAAATAATCATGGCTTCCCATATTAAATGTTTCCCCTGGCAGCCCCTGGTGTAGTTGTCATTAATAGCTGAAACAGCAAGAGAGCGAGCAGAACACAGGGCTCCTATTTACCATTGTTAATCAAGCACTAATTGGTAGTTTAGACATTCTTAAATTATTGTGGGGAACATTTCAAAAGTGTCAGGAGCCCAAGATCCATTCTCAGAAGTGCCTCCCAAATCCGATTTCAACGTCTGAGTCATTTAGATGCTTTTGAAAATTTTTACCTGAACGGTCACAGCTGAGATTGGAGCATAAATTCTGGCGCCAGGCGCTGCAGCGGCAGTGCCCCGGAGGGTTTGATGAACGTGACGGAAGGCGCAGGAGGAAGTTCAGTCACCTTGTTCTAAGCTGGGGGATGAAGCTATGCGGGGATTAAGGGTGGCGTCTCTATTGCTGTATTCTGGAAACAACCCAAGCTGGTGTGTGTCCACACGCCAGCTGCGAGCGTGCCACCCCACCAGCCCTTGCAGCCTGCCTCTCGGGTGGTGCTTGCTGGTGCCCGCTGGCACCTCCAGGCTCCTGCCAGGCCACAGCCACTCGTTTTGTGCTTTGGTGATTAACCAGCCCTGCTGTGAAGCTGTGGGGGCTCTCAGGTGATGAGCAGGGAAGGCATTGAGAGAGGTAATGCCTTACCTGCAGAGATCAGCTAGTCTGTGGTTAACACTGCCTGCGGGGAGGGGAGGCTGGAAGCTGTTGCAAGAGCACACGTCCTGCCTTTCGTCGGGAGAAAGAAGGAGTAAGCAGTGAAAGGAGCATCAAAGATAAACACAAGCAGTATTGAGGAGAGGCAAACATGGAGCCGGGATGCAGCCGGAGACGGTTACCATAGTTACTGCCCATCCCTGCAGGAGGGAGGCTCAGGCAGCTGCCCACTGCTTTGGCAGGGAGAGCAGGGGTATCTCCCAGAGCCCGGGGGTGCTGCTGGCAGAGGGAGGCAAATCGAGGGGGACATCAATCTGCCTGCCCTGGGCTTAACCCCTTAGCTGTGCCAACCTGGGCAAGGAAAATGTCCCTGCCACCCTAAAGCTAGCAGCCTTGAGGGTGATGGGGTGCAGTCGGGCACGCAGGACCGGGGGGTTTGCTAAGGGATGGGGAAAACTACAAGAGTGCAAAGAGCAGCCAGAGATTGGTTGCAGACTTAGCTGGGCTGCTTGTGGTGTAGATGTGGGCCTGGGAAGCTGAGGGGAAAAAAGGGTTTCTCTTGAGATTCCTGGTTTGGGATCAGGTCAGGATTTCCAGGATAATTGGCATCTCCCAGCCCAGTTAGAGAACTGAGCTTCACTCTCTTTAGGGCCACTAGAAGAGGTGCATGGAGGATCCCATAAACTGTTCACCCATCTTGATTATGCAGATCGTGTCTCTGCTTTTGGGGTCCCTGGTGCCAAAGAAAACAGCCAAACTTGGGCTATGCTTTGGGCCATCAATGAAATGACACAGCGCACACTTTACCTGCACGCAGTATGAGTCTGAACCCCAGAAAAGCCAGCTGGAAAACTGAGCTGTGCTACTGGACAACTATGGAGAAAGGGTAGTAACTTTTCTCAGCCTTCAGGTCACATCAGCTGACATGCAGTGACACCTTGACCACTGACTGGCTTTTCCTTTCAGTAAGAGTAAGAAGGAGAGAGACATTTACATATGCGCAAGAGATAAGCAGCCTACAAAACAAACCACAAGGCCCTGGAAGCTGCCTGTTCAGCTCCAGCCCACCGATGGCCACCTGCAGCACGACGGCTTGGGGCTTATTTCCTGATGGGCAGCTCCAGCATCAGCCAGACCCGCTCGTACGGGCTCCCGGAGTACCACTGCTGCTTCCCTCGGGTGCAGGGCTCACCTCAGACTCTGATGTGCCGGGTGCCTCGCTGCAACAGAGCTGTGTTGAGCTCAGAGCCAGAAAGTTTGCAGATACAGAGATCCGATGCAGGGGTGGCCAGAGAAGCCGTCAGCTGGGGCGGGTGGGTGCCAGGCAGCCCTGTCCCCTGGGAACACAGGATGGCACACGGGCTCCCAGGGCTCAGCACCCTCTGCAGCCTGTAGCTGAGAGCCAGCTATCGGCTGGCTGGGAGCGTCACCATGGCAGCAGCAGCTTCTGCATCGCAACATGGCTACAGGACACTAAAAAAAAAAAAAGAAAAAAAGAAAAAAAATAAAAAGGAGAAAAAAAAGGAAAAAAATTAGAAATTCTAATAATTATATAAGCTTGCTGGCAGATCAGGTTTGCTGAATGCCTGTCACCTAGGCAGGGCCCACCCCTGGGCACCAGCTGAAGATGCGATTTCTAGAGGAAGCCAAGCATGTGCTCTGGGAAATCAGGTCGTGAGCATTCAGCTAGAGCTGAGGAAGGGGCTCCGCCAGCTCCTGTGCTCCTGCAAGCTCTCATTACACTAATAGGGAGCATGGGGCAGAGACATGGGTGCCGGCACCCTTGCTGTGCGCTTAATAAAGTGCCTGAAGCTCCTCTACGTATTTTTATTAAAAAAGTGTCAGTGCCTCAGCGAAAGGCGGGGGGAGATGACTAAATTGCTGTTAAGCGACATGTTGAGACATGAAATCAAGCGGAGCGCTACATTTTTAAATTAGTTTTTGAGAGTCCTTTCCCCATCATCTCACCAGGCTGCAGCTGCTGGGAGGATGCATCCCCTCCCTCTCCTGTCCCCGCTGCAGCCCCTTCGGTGGGGATCCGCAGTGCTGGTTTCTCCTGTTGTGGAGTTGGGACGGCCATGCTGCCTGACCTATGGTCCTGGAGGCTTAGGCACCTGGTGAGAGCGGGGGAAAGTATGGTGTGGAGCCTCCTCAGGGCCTCACCAGCTCATCTGGGTGCTGAAGCTGCTGTGTGAGGTGCCTGTGCCTGCTTCACCCCAACACGCGGCTCATGCCGGGGCGATGGGCTCTCTCTGGGACTGTATCTCCCAGGGGCTGGGTGTGATGACCATGCCCAACTCCTGCTTGACCTGAGTGGCCCAATGATGATCCCAAGTTTCATGGCTCTCTGGGATGTGCCCATCCCATTGCCAAAATCAACTCTGGGTCCATGCTTACAGACCAGACTCATGCCTAGCTGCCCATCCCTTGCCCCATCCACATTTTGCCATGCCCCTGCTCTCCTGCACTGGAGCAGAGGCTGGGGCGATGGATGGGGTGTTGCTGGGGGGGATATAGGTGTGTGGGACTCTTTCAGCTGTGCTGTAAGCAGAGACTGGAGAGGCAGACTTGTTCATGTTGCTCAGCCCTTGCTGGAGGACAACCCCCTACCACCCACCCCCCCAGCAGAGACGAAGCGAGGGGTGAGGGATTCAGTCCAAAATTCCCAGGACTTGGCTTGCTTCAGCTTGTCTGGGATTTTCACGTAGCGAGTTTAGTGTGGAAAAAAGAGCTTCACAAGTTTAGGAGTCAGGGTTAGGAGTCTCATTAGCTATGATGGGGAAGACAGCAGCAATGGAGTGGGGGAGGGGAGGTGGGGATTGAAGGGAAGCACAGAGAGAAGCTGGGGACCTGTGCAAAGCGCTGGATGTCTTTAGGGTCACTCCGTCCCTCCTTCCCCAGCTTGGCATGCTGCAGGGGCTCTGCCGATGTCTGTGCAGGGCTCGCATGTGAAGGGAAGGGGTTGTGAGTGGAGGGCTGTGCCTCTCAAGCACTACAAATGCACGTGGAGTGATGTGCTGGTGTCCAAGGTGCAGGAGAGTGCCTGCCTCCAGAGCTGCTAGCTCATGGAGCGGCAGAGGGGGGCATGGACATCGAAAGGAGGGAGACGCAGTGGGGAGCTGCGAGTCAGCAAGGGAGGTCTCAGGAACGAGCAAAGGCACTGAGGAAGAGCGGGAAGCACGCACGGCTGTCGTCACTGCGATACAACACGTTGGGCACCCCGACGGCAGCGAGCTGTGTGTGCGCGGGTGGGTGGGGGGGTGAGGTGGGGAGCGGCTCCCAGAGGGGCAGGTCCGCAGCAAAGCTGGCCACCACTGCCGCAGCACCCTGGGCTCTCGCTGATCCGTCCATGTCACGTCAAAGCGGTGTTAACATGTCCTGCCCTGCTTGCGCTGTCAGCGCTGATCTCAGCTGGTGTTTCCACTAGCTGCAAACAG
The DNA here is from genome assembly GCA_013400195.1 of Aramus guarauna. Lineage (NCBI taxonomy): Eukaryota > Metazoa > Chordata > Aves > Gruiformes > Aramidae > Aramus > Aramus guarauna. The sequence goes on along the minus strand of VXBL01002906.1, from coordinate 391,093 downwards.
AGGCGAGAGCATTTCCGTCAGAGTCCCTTTCCCTGTCCCTTTGGCCTTGATGTCCTGCTTGCTCTCCTTCATCCTGCGTTTCTGTGTTGGGCACGACAGTATTTTTGATCTTCACATGATCACAGAGGGCAAGAGGAGGAAAGACTGGGGGATACCTAGAAATATCTGATGCAAACTCAGGGATTTGCATGTACATGCCCAGCTAGGAGCCAGCTCGCACATCCCTGGCTCTGGCACCTCAGCACACGCACGGCTGTGGTACCTCTTCTGCAGCCAAGCAGCCAGGCAAGGGGCCCAAGCAAGCTCCATGACACACAGACCCTCATCGCTGGCCAAGCAGCAATGTCTTTGGGCTTAAATTTCCTGAAAGCATCACAAGCTGGGATCCTCCTGCTCCCTGGCAGACTTCCTCAGGGCTCTTGGGCTGCATTTCTGGGTGCAGGGAGCTCATACATAAAACTTAAAACCCCATCTGCACTGCATCCCTTGAAAGCTTCTTGGGTAAGAGATGTGAAGACAGTCCCCATTGGGCAGGGAGGGAGCAGGCTGTCATCTCCGATGAGGAGGGTGCCGTGAAGAAAGGAAGTTTCCTGCCTGACACCCGCTTGCTTCTCCCATCCGTTGCTTCTGTTATGGACTATTAAAAATTAACCAAATCATGTTCGTCATTAACACGCATTGCCTTTGTTCTCCAGGCTCCCAGTATCCATTTGCAGGGCTTTTGTTATATATTTTTCAGCACTTTGTCTCTTTAATTGCTCGCTTCTCTCTGATGTGCTGGGCTGTGGTTTGCAAGTCAGCTGCAGGGAACAGAGGGGCATTTTTATTGCTCCGGACTGGAAGTCAGAGAAAGAAAAGGCTTTGCAAGTCCCAGCTATTGCAGCGGAAGCAGGCCCTGCAGTCTCTGGTGCCTGTGATAGATGGTCCTTGCCTACTGGTGGGCAGGCAGCTCTGGAGTCTTTAATGCATTCCGGGGGAGAAGGAGGGAGTCTTTTCTGAAACTTGGGCTGCCTTTGCTCCTTTTCACCCCTTTCCTCCCACACACAGACCTGCTGCTTTTCTCGCTCTCCACTCTTGAGCGATGTAGCTGCTTTCGGCACCCCGATGCGCAGCGTGGGGCTGGGCTGTGGGTGCTGCTGTGCTGGAGAACCTGGGCTCAGCTGCCGGCTTCTCCGCAGGTGCTTGCATGGGAAAGAGCAGCAGGACCAGACTGGAGGTAACCCCACAGCACTTTCCTGATATCAGTCCCTTCCTCTGAACCCAAGCGCTACCTTCGCTGGAGTTTAGCTGGGCCAGGCAAGCCTCCTAACAGCTTGTAAGGTCTGGTTCCCCATAAAAAATGGATGCAGCGTGGTAGTACCAGCAGCTTTGCTGGGACTGAGCAAATGCCAGCAGGAGGTGTGAGCAGCTGCCCCGTGTTTGAGGTTGCGGTGTAGGCGTCGCTGTTGCTAAAGGGAGGTGGGCATGCAAGACCATGGTGGTTGCAGGCCCTGAGATGGTTCCTCCTGCTGAATGCTCCACGGGGAAGGGGTGAAACCAGAGAGTGGGGTCAGTAAGAGGCACGTAGGCTGCTCCTGTTGCCAGCAGATCTTTCTTGCTGACCTAGGAAGAAGCCAGGAAAAGAGGTTGTAAGATAGAGTACCGTCGCTGAGTCTCCTGGGGCAGCCCGTCGCTTGAAGCTACCAGTCACTCTGGCAGTCAGCTGGAGAGCATGCAGAGGTGGGTCACCCATTTCGGTGCTGATGCAGAGTGACTCAGGGCTCTTCCCACAGCTCCCCAGTGGGATGCTGAGCAGAGCTGACAGGCAAAAGCGAAACATCTGCTTCAAACCCTTGTTCTTTGCAAGCTCAGCAAGTCACCAGCCAAGAGCTCACCTCTTAGAAGAGAAGTACCCAAGGGAGAGGTGCCAGGAGCTGGCAGCTGTAGTTTGGGAGTGGGGGAGCAGGAGGCTGTTTGGGACTGACTCCTGCCCTTTGGCAGCTTGGGCAGAGAGGAAAGAATTGGTTTCACTTTGGGTATGGACAGTTTAGTAGCCCTAAGGTTGGGACTCAGCTCTTTGATGAACAAAAAAAGCCTAGACACCATGTTTCTGGGCTTAATTCAAGGGTTGCTGACTGCAGCTCGACAAACCGCGCTATTAGGAGTGGCAAAGATAATCAGCTATTTATTCTGCCCTGAACCTCTGTGAATCACTCTGGTGGAGGAGGATCTTTGGTCTCAACTACCCTACTCAGTCTCCTAACGTTTCTTATCAGAAAGGTGGTAGATCCCCAAAGCACCTATGTCATAAGAGCACGTCAGTCTTTGGGAAGGATTCAAGTCCCCCTGAAGATGATATACATCTTTTTCTTGACTTCTTTGGGCTTTGTATCAAGGCTGGACTCATCACGGTCTCCGCGTGGCAAGGTGAAGTGCCACCGTGATTAAAACAGCCAGGCAGGGACCCAGCCGTGGTGGTGATGGCCGGAAGTTTTAGGAGGGGAAAGGTTGGTGTCAGCGTTCCCTCTCAGAGCTTTAATGCCCAATGTGTTGAAATTTAATAATTAAGGAGGTGCTTTCACATTTTTTTTAATAGTCTAACAGCATGAAATAAGCCATTCAATAATTAATTGACAAAGTCAAACCGCACATGCCAGCACCCGAGCTGAGGGTGTGGGCTCAGCCTTTGCAGACAAATGAAGTGAGAAGTAATTGCTTGATGAAGAAAAGGAAGATATTAACATAAGATTTGTCAGGTCCCTCGTAGGAATTCATCATAGTGGGTATGGGGCTTCGAATGGGATTTGTGCTGCTAATTCATCACTAATTAACACTCTAAATTGGCCCAGGCGTGAGGGGAGGGAGGGAGCTGGGGCAATGCTAGGCTTCAGTGAGAGCAAGAGGAAGGAGAGAGAAAAAAATCTTTATTTGTAGGGAATGATTCAGAGGGAATAAGGAGGAGATAAAAATGGACTGCTCATGCTGGACAACATCTGCACACGCGTGTTTGTCATCGGGAAATGTCTAGCAGCGTTGACATCCACACGGATGATCCCAATGTGTCTGGATGGGGAGTCGGTTGCAGTGAGACAGGTCCCAGCTCTGCTCCTTGCTGACTCCGGTTTCCTTCCTTCTTGTCATTCTCAGGATGCCTCTGCTGCTGCAGATGTTACGACTGCTCTGGCTGGGTGAGATTAGCAATTCACCCTGATGCTGGTCCTCTGCTGTCTGAGCCTCGCTTCACGTAGGGTCTGTAGAAAGAAGCGGGTGCCACAGCGAGCGCAGGCACCTCTCGTACACAGGCTGAATGTAGCTCTGAAGTGCCGCTGTAATATGTTAAATAACAAATCCTTCCAGATGCCACCTAGAAATGGCAGATCTGTGCACAGTAAGAGATGGCACCTTGAAGTTGCCCCAATAGTTTAAGCCTGTCTCACCAGGTTGTCTGTCTTTCTGTCTCTGCATGTGTATTATGTGACTTGTGTCACTCCTAATTTCTTGTTACCGTGTGGGACGGCCTCACTGAGAGAGATAGCTAGGGCTCAGTCAGCGTGCCCTAACCTGGCAGTGAGGATACTAGCTAAACTGGGGGTGTGCTGTTCCCCTCCATATACCCTGATTCCCTGGCTATTAGAGGAGTGTCACCTTTTCCATGATTTTTCTTTTCTTTATGAGAAAGCTCAAAAGCCTATTTCAGCATGATAAAACCACTAAAACCTTGAAAAATGTTCCTGAGAGGGCAACTTACTCCTTCCCAGCTCCAAGTTTATTCCCAGGGCAACAGATTAGTAGCATTTAGGGCTGGAAAAGATCACTAGTTTAATCAATAGATTAAAAAAGATCACAGCCGTTAGTGCCAGACTTTGATTTTTACACTGCCACTACATTTTATGTGGCTGCCTCCCCAACTGTGGCATTTTACAGCACTCAGGATACCTCTGTGTTACTCCAATCAAATTTATGCTCTAATCTTATACTATTCACTTACCCCTTTGCTATCCCTTATCTCCTGAGATGTTCCTGGATCTGTGTCCTGCCGTGTTTCCATCACTCGCAGGACTTACGAGGTGGGAAGCAGTCCCGTGAGAGGCTAGCAGTGTTTGTGTGACATCTCCAAGGCAATGCAAGGGCAGTCTCTGTGCTGTGTGCTTTTTAATTCAGGACCAGCAACTCCTAATTTTGGCTCGAGGCTGACCAGGGAGGGATGATTTGTCTCTCTGGACACTACAGCAGGATTCAGCTTGGAGTCCTGAGCTGAGCTTCTCCACCTTGAAGGTGGTGTGGACAGAGGGCTGGTCAGGCTCGGAGCACGTGAGCCAGCTGCCAGTCTTCCTGAATGGGACTGCTGGGAACAGGGTCATTTCTGGTGAAAAAAAGGTATTTCTCTGCTCTCTCCCTTTCCCTGCCTTAGAGGAGCTGAGCTACTTCTCTCTCCCCACCCCACCTATTTTTGATCTTTGGCTCTCACGACGGTGGTAACTCCGCAGCACTCGTACGAAGGACAGAGTCGCGGACTTCAGATGAAGCGCGCTGCTGTCAGCTGCTGCTCAGAGGCAGGGAGCGCTGCAGAAAGGGCGGTGGCAAGGAGTATCGCTGTGTATCTTGTTTGTAAAGAAAAATAAATGGATATAAAGAACAAACTTGTTTTCTCAGAAAGTCAGCTCCAAAGGTCCCCTGAACTTGTGTAATCTTTTTGCTGCCTGGATGTGACTAGATATGTGGGTGGATGGATTGGGATGCTGCAGCAGGACAGGCTACAGACAGAAATGAAGGCACTGACAAATTACAGTGTTTCTTTGGTGGAGTTTATTCCGGAGACCTTGCAGCAGCTTCTAGGAAAGGGGTTACCCTTGAGGGAATGCAGCAAGTTTTTAAAGTCTCAGGAGGTAAAACCTTTCATAAAAATGCAATTGGCTTCCAGCCAGGACCCCTCTAAAGACCATCTTGGTATGCTTTGGGCTTTGGGTTATCTGTGGATTGTATGCACAAACATACCTCTCCCTCACGTCTTATGCACTGTTTTTATGACTTCTGGATTTTTTTGAGAGATGATAACAAAGCACAGGCTTCCCAGTACAAGTCTCTGGATGACTTTTCCCTAGTTCTGCTATAGATGGCTAGGAATGTCTGTCCTAGCTTTAAATTAATTAGCACACTGAAGATCTCTGTTGTTATACTTCCAGATGGGAAAATGAAAAATCCCCAAAGAGAAGGCTCTGGGGAGACCTTATAGCAGCTTTCCGGTATCTGAAGGGAGCCTACAAGAAAGCTGGAGAGGGACTGTTTACAAGGGCGTGGAGTGCCAGGACAAGAGGTAATGGCCTTAAGCTGAAGGAGGGAAGATCTGGATGAGCTATAAGGAATAATTTCTTTTATGATGAGGGTGGTGAGGCACTGGAGCAGGTTGCCCAGAAGAGAAGCTGTGGATGCCCCATCCCTGGCAGTGTTCAAGGCCAGGTTGGATGGGGCTTTGGGCAACCTGGTCTGGTGGAGGGTGTCCCTGCCCATGGCAGAGGGGTTGGAACCAGATGATCTTTGAGGTCCCTTCCAACCCAAACCATGCTGAGGTCCCCCTGGGCATTGCTGATCTAGCAGAAAGCCTTCACAAGACTGTTTTTTCTGCTGATCAACAAAGCTTCTTCCAGTCAGATTTTCTCTTTGGGCTTCAGGGTGAATTGGGAGTCTTAGCAGGATTTGTGCATCATCTGTAAGCCCAGAGCATTTATGTCATCTAATAAGTAACTTCTTGTAAATCTTTTGCCTTAGCTACAGCATGATTTCTGCATTGACTTGTATCTGCTCTTATAGTGATCTAAGTGATACACCATTTCCCATGAATGAATAATCAGATATAGATTTGAGGGGAGTCCCAGCAAACACTGCACCTTTTGTGACAATCCTCAGGACTCCGTGAGGGCAACACCTCACTTGTAGCTTGATTAGAATACTGAAGCCCTTCTTCCGGAAAGCACCAGGAGATCCTGGGTGGTTATCAACCATCAGTGGTATAGTTTCACAATGGTGCAAAAGATGACTTTCTCTAAAGCTGATCTGGGGATGCATGAGTCAGGACTGACCAGAGGAGAATCTCCCACCAGACTGGAAATAGCTGTTACTGAATCCGCAAGCCTACCTCTTGCTGCTCCCGGGTTCTGGCAGCTTTCCTGTCCCAGAGCCAACTGAGGAGTCAGCCAAGGATGTGAGCACACATAGTCCAGAGTATCGTGCAAGCTTCCTTCTTCAGTGGGAATAGCAGATAGATGCAGCCCTGGAGGAAAAAACCCAAAACATCTCCATCTACTTCCACAGTGAGGTTTTTAAGACAGCAGAGACAGAGAATGGGCTCTGGTCTGTGAAACTGCTTGGGAGCTGTGTCTTGCGACAGTAATGAAGGTGGTTGCAATCTGAGAAGAAATACCTAAATAAAATGGCTCTGCTTTTGGTGTGTGCTGGGTATGTGGCAAGTGGTGGGGCAGAGAGTGTCACAACGGCGGATATTCCTGTCTCTCTGGGTGGGATTTCTGCTGTTTGCCACGTGCTGTGTCCTGCAGCATTTGACCAAGATGTACGATGAAGGTCTCTGGTGCCTGGAAGGCAGAAGGTCTGCAGTGAATACTTGGATCAAACAGGACTCAGCCAAACTGGGACCCATTGTACTAGAAAAGACTCCAGATTAGGAGGTGGGACTCCGCTGGCTGACAGGGATGCTGTTCCCATGCCTGTCACGCCCCAGAAATGCTTCCCTGGTCTCACAGACAAGAGCCCCGAGACACATCTCAAAGTGCTGAAAGTTCTGAATCTTGCTCATTTTAAATGTTATAAATCAAATTCCCACTTTCCTAGCAACATGGAGGCTGGACAGTCCTGGTTTTATTATTGCTATACTGTACCAACAACTCTTCATCAAGTCTATTACTTCTACATTCCTGCTTTCTGAATAGGGGAAGTGGGTAACAGTACAGTGTACCTGGAAAACGTATCTGCAATATTAGTTTAGGCTGATGGTTCCCTGGAAAGACCCAGTGAACTGCAACCAAAAGCAATACATCGGAGTATTGCAAGAAAAAGCAATACATTAGCTTACTACAAGTGATAATGTTTCCCCGCAATAGCCAGCTCAAGCGGCTCTAATAGCTTTCTACCGACTTTCTGCTGAAATAATGACTCTTAGCTCAAACAACAGAGATGTATCTTTGGGTAGGGGAGGTTCTCTCATACCAGACGCTGCTTTGAGCTCCGTGAGGGACACTCCAGCACTTCCAAACTGGAAGATCTGCAATCAAAATAACCCTGAAATATCCACTTTGTTGACATTGAGAAGAAACCTTACAGCTTCATAAATCAAACTGCGGTGAGGAAAGAAAGTGGAGGTTGTGAAGCCTGAAACTGGAGGGTTTAACCAATGGAAGGAGCACCTTGGGCTATAACGCTCGGAGTCGGCTTTATCAGTTTTAGGAGTAAGTGATGGCATCCTGGCTGTGTCTGATAGTAAGAGGATGGATGGCCTAGTAAAGTCCGGGACAGGCAGATCTACAGCTGAGCAAATAGGACTGAACATGCAATGTGTATCAGGCCACTCAGCCTCTTTTCCTCCTGGGGGGAATGCCAGCCATCTGCCATTTCACTGAATCCAGTTAGCATTCAAAATAATGGGAGTGACTTGCAAAGCAGGGAGATAAATGTATTTTTTACAAGCGACAGTGGAAGGATCAACTGCAAGGTGCTGATCTGCCATGGCTTGTGGCACGGCTCTGGCATTACCCCCAAAACTTCTCCTGCCATGCCCAGGGGGAGCACGGCATGTGGCACTGGAAGGAGCCCTCCCTTAGACACGTTTAGTATCTGCTTTGCTTCTGTCAACTGCTCAGCAAATTGCCTGCCGTGAATAATCTGTCCAGGAGTGCTCCCCACCTATCTCCCTGGGGACTGGTGCCTTCTCCTTCCTCCTAGCGATGGGGATTGGGCAGGGGATGGGGATGCTACCAGTGCCTCGCAGAGCCATGGGGAGAGGTGGAGGGATTTCCCACGGGTGGCACCACAGACCTGACACCCACGGGCAGAGTCAACAGAGCAAGACCACCCGGGGAGAAGCAGAAAGGCATCACACGTGCCCGGGGAGAAAGCTATGGTGTGCCACGGTCCCTTCCACAGCCCCGGCTGGGGGGCAGCCTGGGAGGGACAAGTGGGGTAATGCACAAGGGGCAGGAACCACCTGAATCTCCTCGGTCCTGTCCCCTCTCCTTGCACAAAGCACGCCCTGGCCGAGAGGAGCCGAGGTGGAGCGGAATGGGGGTGTGATGCGGGGAAGGGGTGACCCTGCTCTCAGCCGTCAGCGAAGTTTGCTGGCGGTGGTGGCAGGTCTGTAACTCTCCCCCTTGTAAACACGCAGTGGCTCCTTCGTTCAGGCAGATTTAAAAGGAAATCCAATGCGCGTTTACAAGCTCCCAGCCCATTAACGAACGGGTTCATAAAGCAGCAAACAAAGGCTAATCAATATGCTGAGTGCAGGGGAGAGGGAGCCTGAAAGCATTTGCTAATCAGGGGGACGCTGCCGGCCTTATAAATAAGAAGGGTCTCTCTCCGATGGGGAGTGGGCCCAGGGAGCAATTTGGCACCTTTCATCTCCGGTCGCCTGTAAACGCCTCTCTCCAGTAATGAGCTCGCTGCTCCCCTTCCTCCCCAGCACAGAGCAGAGTGAGGAGGAGGAGGCAGGCGGAGCTGCCGCTAATGGTGACTTGCCACAGGGATCAATAGACGGGAAGCAAATTAACTGGGCTCCCGTGGGAGGGGATTTGTCGATATGCGGGGTGGCAGGGAGTGACACCGGATCGGATGGCTGTGCCGCTTGGCAAATACCAGCCTGTAATGAACCCCCGAGGGAGCGGGAGGAAGGGGACCCTCCTGCGTGTCTGGGATGCTGCCTTCCCTCACCTCATCCTCCCATTAGCATACGCGCTGCTTTGATTTTTTCTCCGTAATGAGTTCCTTGCTGCCTCTCTCCCTTCTGTGAGGTGCTGCTCCCTCCAACAAAACTTCTCCCACAGATGCCCCTGTGAAGAGGGAAAGGTCCTCGGACCCCAAACCCCCCAGGCTCAGGGCCCCTCACTGAGAGTGGCCCAGGGGGGCTTTGACTTAGGACATCTCTAAACCCCTTCCTAAGAGTCTTGCAGCCTCCCACCCTGGAAATGTGGTATGTGCTTGGGAAAAAAGCCCTGGACTTTTTTCTTAGCCTCATGGTCATCATGGCACTGTGCTGCAAGGTGGGGGAGGTGGGCGAGGGAGGGCTTGGCTAGGCGTTCCTCCATCCCTTCCTTCTCCTAGGTCTGGAGGAGGAGGGACTGCTTGCCCAGGCGATGGATCTGGCAAAGCATGCTCCTTTCCCTGCCAAGCCTGGCGACTTGGTCAATCTTTGATTTTTTTTGTCAACGCTCCCAGAGACTGAGGTGTCCTCAGGCAACTCTGCTGGCAGCCGGCACGGGAGGCTGGAGGAGGACATTGCGCTCAGCCAACTGCTCCACGGAGTAACTACACAGACGTGGGGCTGCCACAGGGCTGGCGTTACAGAGCAAGAAACCGGTGCAGCCTGTCTGGACCATTGCTTGACTCTGAGCTGCTCCAGCTACAAAATTAGGGGAAGTGCCCCTGGCTGAGAGCCCTGGGGGGGGTCCCTGCCTGCAGTCCTCACCTGCACATGGGGAGCCTGGCACTGTGGGCGTTAGTCCTGGGGTTCTGCACCCCAACTGGAGCCAGCAGAGCTGGTAGGAGCGGGATAAGGAGCAATCGCCTGCTGGACCAAGCCTGGCTGGGAAAGGGCAGGAGCTGCAAATTGTGGCAACTGCCGGAGGTGTGTCAAACAGGACATCTGTGCCATTTGTGAAATTTGGGGGGCTCATTTGCACAAGTAATGCTTATAACAACTGGAATGGGTTTCGTTATCTTCATGGTCATACTAGGCAGTCCTGGCAGAAAGGTGGGTGGATAGGAAGGTGGTTAGCAGCAGGGGAAAACAGCGGGCTAAGCAAAGCAAGTCCTGAGCACATACAGAGAGGAGGATGACCCTCCCAGGGTGCGAGTCATGTCTGCAGAGCAGATCCATATTTAGCACCTCTCCTTCGTTGCAGACTTCAGGGCACAGCGTAGCAAGGCATCAGTCTGCTGCTGAGACAGCCAGGGACTGGATTTCCCAGGGCAGTCAGCCAAGAGGAGGGAGCCTCGGACTCCTGGAAGCCACCGCCAAACTCTCAGCAAGGTGGACCTTGCATTTGGACAGTGCTGAGCATTCCTCCTGGAGCCGACCAAGGAGGCCCTCATGGTCCTGGAGCTGGTCCAAAGCAGAAGTCAAGAGAGGGTCCTGAGTCCAGTGAGTTTTGTGGAGGACACAGAAGTTCCCTGGGAGGCTGGGGAATGTGTGGGCATGTGTGTGCTGGATGTGCATCCCTGAGCACGCAGAGGTGGGCGTCCCATGCCTCTCGCTCTCGCTGCAGGTGGAGGAGGAAGCAGGACAGAGTCCACCAGCCTCTTCTGTGGCAGCAGCCGGGGCAGCCCTCTGGCAGCAAGCGATATGAAGGAGCGGGAGCGATCTCCCGGCCGCGCTGCCTGTGCTGCTCTGGCGGGGAAAGTTCTCGCTGTGCTGGGAAGGGCTGGCCCCCCCCAACTGCCTGACAGCTCATGCATGCCCTGGGGGGCTCATTTGGTGCAGATCCAGCAGTGAGCTCAAATCACATTTAATTTTGCCCACACGAACAAAAGAGAAAATCCTGTTGTTTCTGCTACTAGCTGCTTGACTGGCTGCCCAAACAAACAGCAAGATAAAGTGACTGGGCACCTCGGCTGAGCTGTGGCCAAGGCTTGATTGAGCAAATGAACCTGCAGACAGAGAACAGAAAAGCCCAGGGATTTGCTCTGCCTCGGCCGTCCTCCCTCCAAACGCTACTGGCACCCGAAGGAGCGGAGTCCCCGAGGCACCCTTCTTCCTGGGGGGCTGGGAGGGCAGGAACAGGACCAGCTTTATGATAGGGGCGGGAAGGAAGGGAGTCCTCATTTTGGAGACCAGAGCACTGAATGATCAGCATCTTGCTCACGGGAAGGAGAACAGCATCTCTTTGGGAGGTACCTGTTGTCCAGCCGCTGGGACCACAGCTTGTTTGCCTGCACCCTTCTCTGCTTCCCTCTCTGCTCATGGTCAAAGTCCCCAGTGTCTGCGGGCATGCTCAGGACCATGCTGTTAACAGCTTGGAAATGATCCTTCCTTTCCTCCTTCTGTCTCTCCCTCGCTGCCTTCTGCACCCTGCTTTCTCATCCCTCCATCTCTCCTTCCCATCATTGCTGATCTCCGCCTGCCTTCCTCATCCTCCCTCCCGCCTCTCCCTCCCATTTAATCTCATCCTCCCTCTGCAGCGGAGCTGTGCCTTTCAAGCTGCCTATCGAAGGGACTTGCCAAAGGAGCCATTAAGTTGGAAGCAAAGCCGAGGCCTGTGATGCTGAAAACAATAGGCGCGGTGGTGGAGAGCGGGGAGGGAAGAGCGGGTTTGTACGATGCAGCTCTTCTCCACCGCCGAGTTCAGTGACCCCCTCGCTAGGCATCAATCAGCCACGCTGTGACAGCCATTTGTGAAATGAGTTCAAGCAGTCCCATTTGCATTCCCTAACGAAGACAGCGACTCACAGAGCTCCAGCCGCATTCCCCCGCCACCGCCGCCTTCAGCCCCAGTATGAGACATGTCTGCTGGGGTTTCTGCTCCTCTGGAGGAGAGCAGCTCTTGCCGGGAGTGAGGAGAGAGGAAGGCGTGTGAGCACGAGGAGAAGGCACCTAAGAGAAACCTAAAGGTGACAGCGGAGGCTGGCAAGCTCCTGGCTATTTCAGGCTGTTAGGAAAGAGTTGAGAATGAGCATATTGTCGCAGCAAACCCACATTGCCTTGTTGACATAGCGGGGGCTGAGTGTGAGGCTATCTCAACTCTGGTCACTGTTTGGAGTGAGGAAAAAAGGTACAAGAATGGAAAATAAGATTGGATTGGACTCCCTGCCTCTCTTTGCCAAAGCCCTTTGAAGTTAAAATGATGTCTGGATTTGGAGACAAATTCTGCTGGGACGGTTTGGCAGGATCTTCAGGGCATTATTGCTCTTCCTCTGGTAGCGGTGAAGCCTGGCTCCTTCCCCAGCACCATCCGAGCAGTTTCCCTGCACAAAGCTCTGCCCGAGCAAAGAGCCAGCGTGGGCCCTCAGGTCTGCTTGTTCTTTCTGCGGCATCCGTGCTCACGGCGTGCCTTTGCCTGGGCAGAGAGAGGGTCCCTGCGCTTCTGTACTGCAGCTGCCTGCCTACTGCGGCCAGTAAAGTACTGCGAGGCTGTAGGTGTAAGTCCATTTAAAGATTAAAAAAGGCAGCATTGTATCATTCTTCACCTGTTACGTGCTTTGAGATCCTTGAATATAACATTTGATATAAATGCAAAATAACCATTATTTTGCAAAAATTTATTCATTTCCTTCTATTATACTCACATGCACCAAGGAGTACGTTCCCATTGCCAAGCATTTGTGCGCGATCTCTAGAGGAAGGCTTGTCTGATGTGTTTATTCAGTGTAAATAAGTTAAATGCAAGGGAATGAATGGTTCTACTAATTGAATTTATTCTTGTAAATTTAATGACATTCTAGCCAAATGTGCCATCAAAAATGTGCATTATTTTGTTCATCTGCATGGTCACCACTGACATTCAGAAACACATCTGAAATCCTAGTGCACGGCTGGAGGAAATGGTCTTTCCAGCAGCCCATGGAAATACTGTGTGGAATTTCAATATTTGTATATCCAGAATGACTACTTGTGTTCTTACAACAGAAGGATCAGTGACTGCAATTGTAATGATGATATGTGCCCACTGTGAGAGAAAGTACAGTTCCTTAGTTTTTCTTACTTCTTGCATACCATTTCCTTTGACACTTGGAGTCCCTGTGCTTGTTCTCTGCACAGAGAGGATTTTAAAGCAGAGAGGAAAGGGCCAAAGAAAATCTATAGGTTTTTCTATAACTGTGCTTTATGTACATTGTAAGAATTATATCCGGGCATAACTCAGCATCAGTCAGGCATATTTTGCTCTAATTCAAGCTGCTTTATAGCTCTTATGGAGAACTGGCAACAGTGAATGAGCTGTTTGTGAAGACACTATTAATTGATTTGGAAGTCCTGAGTGGAGGCGTTCTTTTTATATTTGAGTGCTAGGAGGGTCTGTTATGTTTCTTGAAGCTCTTCATCCGTGTCTCACACCATGGTGGGTCATAGATCTGCTGCAAACTTGATGCGATCCTTTTGAGCCTGTTGCGTGGCAGTTCAATGAGTTGGTTCGTAGGTGGGGGAAGTTCCTGCTAGCCCTGCTGTAGGAAGGAAAATAAAGGAAAGCAGAGAACATTGTTATGCCATTGCCCACGTGCTGAGTAAGGCATACAGCTCTGGCTTCTTTGACTCAAATGGTTTTTATATAGTAGAGCTACAAAAGGCTCAGAGCAGGGCAGCAGCAAGGATGTCCAAAGGTCGGGAATGGCTTGAGTGTGAAAAGTGATTAACTGGGCTAGGACCCCCCTGCCTGGACGAGACAGGTGAGGAGCTATGAAATCATGAGTACTGTGGAGAAGGAGAACAAGAAACAATTGTTCTGTTCCAGCATCGGGACTGGGGGGGGAGGTTAGAGGGAACTGGCAGGCAGCAGTTTCAGAAGAGACCTGAGGAGGTGGCATCGTGGTGGGGGCATTGCTGAGCTGCGAAATGCCTGGCAGCGGGCATCTGGAGCATCCCAAATGTGACCGGGCAACTCTGTGGAGGAAAAAATCCGTTGTGAAGTATTAAACAAAGGAATGCCACGTGTGACCCAGGGCATCTTGAAGCCAAAGGTGGCTGGGAGAGTAATCTGGGGAAATCCTGCGGCATGCTTGCCCTGCCTTCATCTGCTGCTGGTTGGAGACAGGCTGCTGAGTGAAATGGGTCTCTCTCTTACCTGATCTGACCATTACTACATTGTCATGTCCATTACTCAAAAAACACCCTATGGCAGTCAGCTCATCTTTAAGAACACGAAACTTTAGAGAGTTACGTAACTATTAGCAGCTTTATCTTCATGCCATTAAGTATCATTAGGTCCCTACTATGGGTTTAGCAAAACCCCAATGAGCCAAGAGGGAGAAATAATTGCAGTCCATATGCCTGAAATCATCCATCCCACTAAGGACTGCAGTTCAGCTCATGAGCCGTAATCACACCAATTAACCTTTGTTCCATTTAACATTTGGAAGGCCCTAGAATTACAGTTTTCATAATTAACCTCCTAAATAGGGATGCATCCAAAACAAAGAGATATCTTTATGTCTCCCAGGCCCGTGAAAAGGGAGGGAGAGAGGGAGATGAGAGTTATTAAGCAAAAGGAAAGAGGGATTACTGTCCACTGAGCTCTGTTGTTGCCTAGCAAGGGGAAGGGCTGCTCTGAGCCCTCTGGGCTCGGGACCCTCCTGGACGGGCGGCAGTGCCCCACCAAGAGCCTTGGATCCAATGCCAGGGGAAGGAGGGACCCGGGATCGGAAATGGGGAAAAGGGGGAGCTCCCAGGGCCTAAGTAAGGGTGGATAAAAGAAACTGCCTTCCCAGAGAGGTGGCCCCCAGCCCCTCTGGGAGCAAGTGCCTAGCTGAGGACCCATGGGCTGCTTAGGATCTGGTCTCTGCTGCCCCATCAGAGGGTCAGACGGCAGAACTGGCCTGGGGGGGGGGAAACCACGGAGCAGACATTTAAAGGGAAAAATGGAGAAGATTCACTGAGCAGCAATGGGAAAGTAATTGAGCTAAACTGAAATGTAATTGGAAAATAATCATGGTGAACAGCAGTTTAACACATTTTATTGTAATCTGAACAGAAGTTGCTTTATGAGTTTGTGCTCAGCCCCATCTCGGGGCTTGTGGTGTGCTGTCTATAGTGTAGACAAAAGGCTTTTTCTGTGGCTTGGGACTGAAGCCAGAAAGAGACTCTGGTCCCTCATCCTCACTGCCACCCCTGTCTCTATATGCAGTGCAGGGGCAGAGCGGGAGGAGGAACCTGGTTTCTCCAGCAGCGTGGCAGAAGGATGGTGGTACCTCCCACAGCAGGAGGTGGCAGCTGCTGGCCGGGGGAACGAGGCTGGGAGACCCCACTGGCTTACTCCATGTTAGGCGAGAGTATTTTCTGCCCATGCTTTCTGTGTGCTGTTCTGCTCCAAAGCTGCTTATGCAAAGCGTTCAATAAATACCCCCTGAAACGTGGAGGAGATGAACAAGGTAATGTGAAGAATAATGAAATGTCCCTCAGCCTCCGGGGAAGCAGTATTGACCAGCCATGGAGAGAGCTCGTAATGAGGCCCACTTTACCCAGAGAGAACAGTAATAGCCTTTCCTTCCACAGCCCCCCCTCGCCATCCCTGTAAATTGTGTTTGCTCAAGAAAATGATTTGTGCAGGAAAGGAGCCAGGCAGCAAGTGTGGACTGAAGGGGCTGGTGTGGAGGGAAGGAGAAAGGTTCGGGGGAGAGTCATGGGCCAGATGTGGCTCCCCAAGGTCAGTCACTGTTGTAGACAAAGTCTGCTGTGTAAAATGCTCCTCTGGACCCTGCTGGCCCAGGAGCCCAGGGGCAGGAGACTTTGGGAGTGTGGGAGCCAGAGCTGGAGGCAGGGAGTGGATCCTGTGCTCAGCAAGTGCAACCCTCGTCCCAGTCGTGTTTTCCCCTTGCCTCACCCATGTCTCTCCATCCAAACCTCTGTTCTTTGTGCAGATGGTATGATTTCTGCACCAGTGCCACTCTGTCCTGACAATGACCCCAGCTCCCGAGCAATGCCCCTGCCCCCAGCCCCTGCTGCAGGAAGCTTGCAGGATGCCTCTGGATTAGGTCCACGTGCACGGTGGATTCACTGGCCGCTCTCCTCTGGCCCCTTTACCCACCTCTCTCTGCTGTGGAGATCCCCTGAGCTGTGGCAGAGCATCCAGCAGAGATTGTGTTCCTGGGCAAAGGATCGGCACCAACAGGAGTGTAACCCAGATAAACTGCGTGCTCAGTGACAGGGCTGCAGTTTCCCACCCACAGCGGTTCTTGTTTTCTAGCCCATGACCCGGGTTTCCCAGCAGCCTCTCCCGCACCACAATGTCTCTTGTTTCAGCAGTCATGGAGATTTCTAGAGCATACCAGCTGCTCACCTGTTTTTAACTGTGCTATCTGTTCAAAGCAGCGTCCCGTCTACTTTAACCTTTATTGCGCTATCCCTCTGCCTTCCATTCCTCATTTCCATTCCTTGCCCCCTTGTTATCTGGGGAGGCAACAAGTCCCTGTCACTTTGTCTTGTTGTTCTTCCTATTCATTTCTCTGCCTTTGACTGTCAGAGGTTCCTTTGCCCGTTCCCTCCTTGAGCAGCATCCTAGTTGGGACCGGCATCTCATTAGACTGCAATTCCCTTTGCCTTGGTCCAGTGTACAAAGTGCGAGAACATTTCAAATTGATCTGGGACTCTTGTCTCACAGACAGCAAGGTCGCTGCAATCCAAGGAGCTCCTGCGCCTGTGTTATATGAGGTGGCCCGCATTAACACAGTGCAAAAGGTAGCTCCACAAACTTTAGAGCTATCTGAATCCTTAAGGTGGTGCATTCAAGCACCCATGCATAGTATCATTTCTTTGGCAGATGGAGAGGGAATAAGGGTTTATTTTTATTATCATTATTATTGTATCATTTATTTCTTCAGTGATGTCCAGAGGAGAAACTCCTTCCTGCCTCTGTGGCAGGTGAGAGGAGGGTACAGAGGAAAGCACCAGACGGTGGAGAGCTGAGATAAGGCAGGAACCTGCTAAGTGTGGCTGGGGGATGCGAGACTTGAGTGTGTGGTAGATCACAGATACAGGGTGGTCTTCTTCCCTGCTATTCTCTGATATAGTCCAGTATATGGTCAACCCACACTGGATTTTTCAAAACTTTGTGGTGGTCCCACCCCAGCTCTTGGGACAAGGTGGTTCTCCTCCTGAGCTATGGACAGTCCCATGCTGGCACCCTCAGGGGATGTCCGTCTTCCCTCTCCAGGCAGGGAACAGAGGGGTTGGGTTTCACCGTGCCCTAGACAAAATGCTCTGGAAGCTGTCAGCTTAAAGCAAATTGGAAGAGCCCCCCTACTGTGTTCAATCTGTTGATTAAAGCAGCAGCTGATCTTATTGTCATTCCTAACAGATCAGTGCTGAGTTTTCCAAGGCTGCTGCTGAGCCCATTGTTAGCTTGGCTGGTTGCAATGATCTGAATTTATCCTAAGGGTTTTTGTTTTTTTGTTGTTTTTTTTTTTTCTTATGGTTTTGAGCCTGCTCAGAAAATAACTTCTTTCTCATTTTGTGTTCATTGGGTTTTCATGTGGAGGAACTTGCCAGCCTGGCAAAAAACCTTTGGTCATGAGTTGCTGAGGGATGCTGAAGCAAGTCAAACTAACCCAAACTCCATAAAATCAGAAAAAGCTAAGCTAGGGTCAAACCAGACCAAATTCAAACAGACTCCATCAGATCAGCCTCAACCAGCCCAAACCAGAGACCTGCCTTGACCTGAGCAGACCAGACATATTTGAATTAATATTTGAGTTAAGGGGAATAGAAAGGCCTTTGGGCAGGGTAATAGAAAGTCATTTTCTTTCCTGCTTCCAGTGACTCCAGGAAGAGCCCTGCTCTGCTTTCCCTGGAAAGTGGGCCTTCTGCTCAGGTGCAGAGCTCCCTAAGGTGACATTGCTGCTTGGAGAGCTTGCCACAACGCCACAGCATTTGAGAGGGGATCACTTTTCTTTCTGTAGTAAAAGCTAAATGAAAGCAGAGACTCATCCTTGCCCATTATTCACTGCCTTAGGAATCTCTGGAAACAACACGGGAAATGGTACCCATCAGTATCGCAGCACCGACTGACTTTTCTGCTATGGCTGATGCCAGATACTAACGTTGATTTCCTCCTACCTGGAGGTGACACACAGCCCTGATCTAAATGAAGGGGTTAGGGAGCGATGTGTCTATGCCGTATGATCACAGTGAGCTTTCATGGCCTTGCTGCTCTCTGCACAACGAGATACCCAACAGCAACCCCGAACAGGAACGGTGAGTGTTAAATGGAACAGCTCTTCGGAGACTGGGTATTTACCAGACTGTCATTATCCATCGAAGTCCTTTATGATTTTTTTTCCCCATAAAAACTAGGAAACAAACAAACAAGCCAGCAGAACTAATTTTCTGCAGTCTCAACAGTTAGGATAAAATCTTTGGTTTTAGACCCTCTCTTCTTCCCCATGCTTCAAGTTGAGCTCGTTACTTTTCCCAGCTAATTAGCATGCAGCCTGCAGGTTCCACAGCATCAGCTAAATATAAACCATCCTTTTATTTTTCCCTTTTGTTTGAGGGCTGTTGACAGAGCTTTTTGTTCACTTGAAAGGTAGAGGATTAGCCATGTGAGGTTCATTCCTCATGTCTGTCTCTTGTCATCAGAGGACAGTGGGTCCAATCCATTAGCGAGGCACACATCCAAGGCAGTGCGTTGGGCCAGGCTTCAGACAGGACAATGTCACAGCCAGACTCAAGGGACGAGCTCCTGGGCTCTGACTTGGCCACAGTCTAGTGCCGAGGACAGGAGCTTAGCTCTTGTCAGTCCTGGCTTTTCTTCCCTGCTCCTTGACTGTTACAGAGAAGTTACCTTCCTTCAATGTGCTTTGTGTTCTCCGCATGGTGTTTTGGGAACAGTCCTGCTTGGGAAGAAGGAGAGTTGCAGGGGGGGTGATCCCAGCCACCAACCTTTTGGTTTAACCAGATGGTACCTGTAAAATTCTGTGAGATTTCCTAAGAAATTAGCCTCTAGCAGAGAGGGGGCAATGATACACGTCCTCTCCATGTGCTTTCAGGCTTCTACTAACAGACCTGGCCCCTGTATCTGGCTTGTCTACCAGTTTGTAATGCTTTAGGTGCAATGACACTCCAGACTGAGGAAGGATGAACACAGCCTCTGATGTTAATTTCTCATCATTTGGTGCCCCCTGTTTCCTTTTTATAACCATTAGGACGACAGGGTGACATTAAAGGAGCCACAGACTGCATTTCAAAGCCTAAGGGATCCCATCTTGGCTGAACTGTAGCTGACATTTCACCCACCCTGGGCTTTAATGTGCAGCAAAGACCCTCTGGGCATGATACACAACCATTTTATGGAGCACTGAAACACAGCATTCTCCAGCTGGGATAATAAAGGAGGGGATTTTTTTTTTTCAATGGCTCCTGTTGGAACACGTTATGAAACCCTTTGTGAGAGACTTTAAAGAGTGCTTTAAAATTAATTCAAATGGCATGAGACTTGGCAGAGATTGAAGTAGAAGAAGAATGTGGGGGATGGAGAACCTCCAAACCTAGGGAAATCATTCCCGAAGCATGAGGAAAGCTGTCTGCAGGATTAGATCTCTTTCCTCTTCCCAACCCATGAAACAGATGGCAAGACTCAGATTTCCCTCCCTGAAGCTGACACACAGTTGGCCAGTTTAGTCCCGAGTCATTGGTCTGGCTTGGTCTGGTTGGTCCCAGCACACACTTACTACCCTCCAACCACACACAGTTTGGTGCGGACCCTCAGGGTGACCAGGCGATTTGGCTCTGGGGTGATCCCAGTTGAATGTCCCTTTGGGCCTACACTACGTCTGCAGCCAAAGGGTTCCCACTCACATCCATCCCACTCTACTGGCAAGGCTCCTACTTATTTCTTTGCTTCCTGTGGGAGGTGGAAACAAACACTGCCATCCCTTACAACATCTATCCTTCTCCTCTCCAGGGCTGTCTCTGTGTCTTCTTTCCTTTTTCTACCCAGTCCCACTTACCTCCTGTCTGTGTCCAGCATCACCACTGATTTCAGCATGGAGAAGAAAGTTAAAAAATGGAAAAGACTCCCCCACACCTCTTCCCAGCACACACTGTTTTGGAGGAAGCTATAAATTCAGGGAGTCTGAATCTATCAGTTCAAGAGGAAAGACCTTCGCCCTGTTGAGCTCATACCACCTTGCCTGTGTCCTGCTTGCTGATGCTTCACCCCGGCAAGCCCAGAAATTTGGGCAGTCCACCTTGCATCCCAGTCCCCTGCTGCTGATCCAGGACTATGAGGACAAGTGAGGACAGCAAGGGATGAGGGACAAGCCATCTGCTGAGGGGACGGCATCATCGGCAGGCATGAGACAAGGACTTTGTCTCAGATGCTTGTTTGCCTGGAAGCCAGGGCTGTTGGATGTCCTGAAATCCAAGTGTTAAGACTGGGAGAGTCAGGGCTGATGTATTAGAGGGTTTTTGGTACTTCCTAGTTCTGCTGGGGAGCCTGGTGAAAGAGAAAGCAGGTACCTTCTGATAAAGGCTTGTTTTCTGAGTCAGATTAAAGGGTAACTATAAGGAGTATGGGGATGAAATCTGAAGATATTTGAAGATATTGAAGATATTTGAAGATATTGAAACATGCGATTCTGTATGGTAAGGTTTTTCCTACATGTTGAAGTCTTCTCCAGAGGGAAGAAACAACAATTAGTCTGGAAGCACAAGAGAGCTGGAGCCTACTTTGGCCTTGGGAGAGGAGGGAGAAAGGGAACAGCGTTTGGGGATCTCCATGCTCTGCCAGCAAAGCCTTCCGGTGCAGTACAGGTCTTGTGTCATCTCTGAGCTTTCCAACAGTGGCACAATGGCACATCTATGGTACTCAAAACAAAAAGAGAAGCTAGAAATCCGATAGCTTGACCACTAGCCTGACTCTGTCATCTTTTCCTTAAATCCAGCCTCATTGCTACACTAGAGCCACCAGTTTCAAAACCTTGGTTCCTCTGTGCCTGCTCAAAAGTTGATCTGTATGTTAACCGTGCAAGCTGGGGTTTTCAAAGCTGGAAATAAGCCTCGGGCTGTTTTAATGTTTCATCTAAAGTGGGTCATTCATTTCTGAGGAGAAGATTAGGGAAAAAACAAACACCGCTGCTTTGACCACACTGAACAAAATTCTGACAGATGGGTGGTTGGGAAGTGTAAGTTTATATATTGGAGAGAGGAATTGATGTTTGTAAGATACCACTCAGCCTAGCTAGAGCTGCCCCAGTGAAAAGCCATGTATCTTTGAAAACACCCCGGTCCATTTATTTTCTGTAGAGACCGGTTGCAGCTGGACCGCTCCGTCCTCTGGAGTGCCTGTGTACGCTGAGCTTGCTCTGCCTTCCTGTGGCTCCCGCAGTCCAGTTTGACAGCACTTCCAGCATCTACNTTTTTTTTTTTTTTGGTGCAGCTGTTACTCTGTTGTATCACAGTAAATGTTTCAGTCCACAAAGCATCTTACTGCTAAAAGGTCTCTCCCCACCTCACTGTGCTCAGGGGGAGTCTCCCCTGGGAGTGCGGACAGGTGAGGTAAGGCAGGAGACGGCTCCCTCTCCAAGAGCTGCCCTGGCTGCTTCATACGGCAAATGTGAGGAAGGAGTAAATCAGGGGAACGCAAAAAGCAGAAGGATGATCTCATGCTGCCCACCCCGAGGGACTGGCTTGCTTTTTTCCTCTGTCACTGAGCTCCTTGCTGTCAGGGAAAGGTTGCATAAGGTAAGATGTTCATTGGGAGCAACTCGTTCCTCCTTTTCTGAGTAATGAGCCTGATTTGTGCTGTCCATTATAAGCAGATGGACTCATGCTTCAAACACATAAAATCCCATGTAAGCCCTGAAAAATCAGACTTTAAGATCTTTGCAAATCTAGCATCCCAAATTAATGATAATTTTGAATGAATTTGGCTTTGTTTCTGTCCCTCACTTCATCAGGTATGAAGATAATAAAATCACCAGATTCAACAGGGAAAGTGCTGATGAATAATTCATTAATACCTGTGCATTCAAATGCTATCATGAGCAGAGCTACAGAAAAGGCTTTGAGGAGGGCCTTTGTGCCCTGCTGAAGGCTGTGAATGAGCCAGAGCCAGAGGGGCTGAGGCAAAACTGGGGGGATTGGAGGAATGGGAGTCAATGTGAGTAGAGGGAAAAGACTACCTGTCATTGTGGTCCATCAGTCTGGAACCCTTCTCCCTGGTCCCTCTGAGAAGGCATGGGGGTACTCATCTTGGTGCGCTTGGTGACAGGAGTGGAAGGATGCTGAGGAACAACCATGGGTATCCAGGAATAGACCAGGGCTATCTCCATCACAGCATCCTGTCCTGTGATCCCCCCCTAGAAAGGAGCACAGGGCTGAAGGGAAGAGACAAATGCCCCTCCTGGAGGCAATGCGGTATTAAATAAAGGAACTCCACTGAGCCCTGACTCTGCTCAGCGTGCCGAGCTGCAAGGCAGGACAATGTCACCTAACTCACCTGTCGCCATGCTGCTGGCCTCCATCCCCCTGCCCCTTGTGCACCGCACACCCAGGTGTTAGACTGAGAGCAGTCTGCTTGTGCTCTCAGCCCAAATGCAACTAGCCTGTGAGGGAAGGAAGAGCGTGTGTTAAATATTAAGTAGCGTAGAGCCACTAAGCACATTTGAGAAATTTCACCTTGGGTGTAAAAACTTACTGAACTGCTAATCAGTGGATTATCTGCCAAACAGTAGTTTACATCAACAGAGTGGATTATATGCTTGTGCACACAGTGCAAACAAAATCATCCCCAGAGCTGTGCTCCTCAGATGGGCTCCCTCCCTCTGTTTCTGATCCCCCCATAGACAGTTTCCAACCCCAAACACTCTCAGCCTTTTCCTTTGTGCCTTGAGATGGTAAGTTATTGAAGTGTTTCCTTTCAAATATTGACACTGCAAAAAGGTAGGAGTTTTCTGAGAGGTGGCTCACATATGCAAAAAAAGAAGAGGGTGGTTTGGTTCTAATGGGATGGTTCTCCAGTTGCTGGGCAATTCAAAGCATCTGACATACTTCTTCATATGTCACAGTGGTAATACAAGCTCCCTCTGTCCCACGTAAGTCCATTACTTATCAAAGAAATCAAAGTGATCTAAGTGCTGGCAATAACCCTTCTGGAGGGCTGGATGGAGGCAATGCACATCCTCGGGTGATCCAAGTGTCTGAAACCAGGTGACTCTGACTTCTTCCATGATGTATCACCAGAAACATCAGGACATGGATCTGCAAGTGTCTCTTGACTGTGTTAACTCTTGGTGGACAGCCTAGGTCATGTGCCACAGCAATGGGGTTTTCCACCAGAAAGCTCCAATTTATTGAAATGCAGAGTGTGCAGCAATAACAGCTGACTTCAGTGAACGGGCAAAAATATTAGCGCAAGGGTATGCATTTGTAGGGAAAGAAAAGTTCCCAGATTGTCAAAACCATGATGAAATATTTGGGGCTTTCAATTTTCAGCAGCTTTCCATTCTTGAAATGTCAGTTAATTCATACGTAGAAGAAGAAGGGAAGAAAAAAAAAAAAAAAAAGCCATGAAAGCTCTAAAGGTTGAAGCGGCTGTGCAAATAAAGGTCTGTAGCCTTGGGGCTGTTGGAGACGCACGCTTGCTGCGCAAGAGCTGGGGAGCGATATCTCCCATCTCCTCGGAGGAGCATCACATCAGGCTCTCAGCCCTGGAGTGGCAGCCAGCTGCTGGCCAAAGGCTTCTCCTGGGCACCCTTTCCATTTGGCAGGAAAAAGACACGTTGCCACTGGGCAAAGGGAAAGATGCTGCTGCTTCCCTCGCTGCCGCTTTCCCCTCCTGAGTCACAGCTGGATCCGTCCCTCTCAGGCTGAGGGTAGGAGAGAGGGGAAGACATCCCGGCAGGGAAGGCTGGGCGATAGCAGCCTGTTTGCAACCCTCGATAAATGCCACGGTGCAGTCAGCGTGAAATGAAGAAATATTGCTTCTGGTAAATATTTATTTTATATCAGAAATTAGCATACCAAATGTAATTAAAAACTTTATGTGCACATTCCTCCCCCCCCAAGTCTGTCAAATGACATCTTAGAATAACTAGTCGTAAAGAATGTGGCCTAATTAGCAAGCATCCCAGCCTACTGTTGCTGTTTGATAATTACCCTACAATGAGCTTCTGAAATTAGGATTTCATCCCCCCTCTCTGCCCTCCTCCAGCCGAAGCCAGCGCTGGCTGGTTTTCACCCTCCCCACTTTTATTTTACCTTTGTCCTGGTGAATTCCTGAGTCCCTACGTGCCAAAGCCAGCCTCAAAATCCCTCGCTTTGCTAAGCTGGGGATCTGTGAGTGACACATGTCAGCAGAGGCACCCCCCATCACAAGGGTGGCTTTTGGGAGACGGGCACTGCGGTTTCACCTGTGCTCCTCAACTCCTCGTCCGGGTGCCCCGGAGCTTGGCTGGGGCGAGAAAAGTGAGGGGACAGGAGGGCTGGGATGGGGGGAGACAGGAGAGAGGCATAGGGAGGAGCAATTAGAAAGGTCTTAAGGCGAACACGAGAGCGATTAATCCTGATCTGGCGTGCAGCTGCTTAATTGCTCATCCCTGGGCTGCTCTGGGAGTGCCAGCATGCAGCGAGCCTGCTGCCTCGTTACACCAGGGCGTGCGTGAGATAAAGAGCTGGTTTTAAACAGGGCTTACAAGTCTTAAATCCATCAGAAATGACCCATCAGTGGCAGAAAAAAAAAAAAAAAAAAGAAAAAGAACCAGATGGTGCCTTGTGAAAGCCATTCTCCTCTTGTTGAGCAAAACCAAGTCTGCCTGCCCCAGCTCTTCAAAGGCTCTTACTGAGCCCGGGGAGAGGGATTGCTGGCTAGCACGAGCCCAGGGTTCGAGGACACGAGTAGCTCATTTTCTCCTCCTGAGATTTTGGACTATCGCCCTGTGATCCCTGCTGCTTGTGCTCATGTACGGCCCTGTCTCACCCCGGCTCCACCCTTGCAGCTCCATCCCCCCAAGAAGCACCCATGGGTCCCCAGGGGCAGGGTGGCCGGAGGACAGTCCCTGGGGCAGGTCCTCAGGAGACCTAGTGGGGACTCACCACCTGCCTCAGGCATCTTCAGTCTGTCTGTCTCTGCCCAAATGAGCCCCTTGCTCCCCCTCTCCCTAGGGCAGAGGACAAGGTGCTTTTAGGACCTGATTCGTCTGACTTATTTTAGACATTGACTTTAGTATGAGACAAATTACGTCATGGAAGAGTCTGTTTTCTTCACTGACTAAGTGGAGACCCCAGGGTGACTTGCTCAGATAAAAAAAAACCAACAGTGAAATGAATCCCATTCTGAGATCTTGTTTTCCCACAAATAGAGGCTAACCAAGACAAAGCAGAGGAGAGGGGCAGCTAGTATTAAAGAACAACAGAATTAACCATAATGGGAAGCATTTCCCAAGAGACTTTTCAAAAGAGGCTTTTCATCAACACACAAGAGAGGCATTGGCTTTGTCTGGCTTTGTCTGGGATGCTTTAGCAAGAAGAATGAGGGCATGAAGAGCCAAGACTTCGGAGAGAGCAGCAGCTGAAAGGGTCACACTGGAGCTGAGTTCCCTAGAAATTCAGAAGTGATGCTGACGGGCATCCATTGGCACACTGGTGGTTTTGATAGCTTGGTTGGGAGGGGGAGGTGTAAGGGAACTAGGGGCTTTGGGGAGTAACCTTGTGCATGTCTGGGAAGGCCCTAGTGGCACCCCAAATCTCTAAGGGCAGAAGAAAAGCTTTGTCCTACTCATCCCTTCCATCCCACATGGGACCAGAGACCTCAGATCCCAGTACGGGTCACCTGCTGGTGGTGGTACACAGTGACTGGCACACTGGGAGGGCAGCTCAGAGGGAGCTGGAAGGAGTGGCTGTGATGATTTTTCTGGCTCTGCAAATGAGGAGGGCCTTTGAGCAGATACACCGCAGTAGGGGCTGTGACCTTCCTTGTTGCCTGCGAATGCTGAGTCTTGTTTTGTGTGAAGTTTGAAACCACGTTTGGAGTCCCCAGAGACAGTTCCCCAGCCAGACCCTGTCCTGCCAGGGGCATGTTGGGGCTGTTGCACATTTCCAGCCCTGGGGTCTGCTCTGAGACTGGGCTCTGAAGGGCTGTGGGTGCCATGAGGAACATGAAAAGCACCACACTTCTGGTGGGCTGAGACATGCTGGAAGACAGAAGGAGAGTGGAGGGCAGGAAGAGAGGGGAAGGGACTTGACTGGCTTAGAAAAGTCTTCCTGAGACTCTGCAATAGCCTCTGTTCCCATGCTGGCAGTGCTCCCAACTTTACAGAGACCTCCTCCTCTTCTTGGAGAGGAGAGAGAGGATCTCCATGCTGACATTGCAAATGCAGCAGCCCCAGGCACTGGTTTCCTAATTGCTGTGCATGGCTTGGTCCTCTTGGGGATCCAGCAAGGAGGGCTATTGAAGATAAAGAAGGCTGGTGTTTCATTTAAGTCATTAGAGAGCTCCTGAGGGAGCTGGAGAGGAGACAAAGTGAGAGGGGTGGGGGGGGGGGGGG
>VXBL01002906.1:242780-364703 GCA_013400195.1 Aramus guarauna | reverse complement strand
AAAAAGGGAGGGGGGGGGGGGGGGGGGGAGAGGCAGCAAGAGAGGACGGGAGGTAGGAGACAAGGAGGGAGTGAAGGAAGGTATGGGCGAAACAGGATGGAAAGTATCTGGAAGGAAGAAAAAGAGAAAGGGAGAGGAGAGAGACAGGAATGTGGGTGAGGCAGACAGGGGTGGGGTGTGATGGAGGAAGGATGCCCCCATGTCAGAGGATGAGAAAAAAAGACCTGGTGCTTACCAAAAACACTGCAAGCCCCTTCCCTGGGGTGTGCTGTGCTGGGGCCATGCAGCCACCTGCTTCTTCTGCCTCTCTTCCCTCACTTTTACCCTGGTCCTCCAGCCACCTCCCCAGTCATTCTTCTCCCCCCGTTTCCCCCTCTGCAGCCCTCTCCCTCCTCTGGCTTGGGCAGCATCAGGCAGATTTTTCATCTGGGAGATTTTGACTTTGTGACAGCAGTGAGACCAGCACCTAGTTTCCTTCACCCACTCTTTATTTTCCTTCCTCCCTGCTTTCTTTTCTTTTTTTTTTTTTGTTTGTTTTCCTTTTCCTTTTTTAAATTTTTCTTCTTTTTTCTTTCTTTTCCTTCCTTTCTTCCTTCTTGCCTTCTTTTCTTCTCTCTCTCTCCCTCCCTGCTTTTGGACTCCAAAGCCCTTCTCCATCCCCTGCTTCCCCCTCCCTGCTTGCAGAGCAGGAGAAGGAGCCGACCAGCAGTGGGGTGAGCTTGGCATCACAGCCTCTACTCTCAGGAACTTCTAATTGGAAATGGTTGGCTTGTTTTCTTTGGAAATATTTTCTGGTTAAAAAAATGATCCTTTTCTATACACTTTTTTTGGGGGGGATAGCAGATTGTTGTTTCTGTCAAACATTATGTTTTGTAGATGGAGGAAAACAACAAATATGTATAACAAATATGTACTCTCTTTTCTTCCCCTTTTTCCACATGGGGGAAAAGAGAGAAAGCTCAACAAAAATGACATGACTGCAAAAGTGAAATATTTTCATGGATTATCTCGAAGAAAGTGATTTTTTTTTGTTGTGGTTGCAAAGTAAAAGAAAAAAAGAAGACAGTTTTGATGAATTCAGCTGGCATTCTGAATAGACAAAGGGAAATACCCTCACTATTTCACTGCTGTCTTGCAGCAGGGGAAACTGAGGCACAGACAGCTTCATGGGTTGGCTCAAAGGCAAGCTGTGAGTCTGTAGGAAAGCGAGGCATCGATCCTGGCTTGCAGGCAGTGCCGTACCTGGACGCCTTCCCTGCTGGCCATGAATCCCACCCATCCTAGCAGCTCACCGGCTCTGCAAAGCCCCGGGGGCAGAGGGGAACACAATTTTGCTTCCCCTGAGGATGAAGGAATGGGAGAGGGGCTGGATTAACCTTGGCAGCCATGGCTAGCTGCCTTACAGACAGTTGCATTCTTCCAGTCTAAATTGTGCCGTGCTCTTTCCCCGCTGCACACGGTATATTTGCTCCTCACCCGCTCCGGCTGCGTTCCACCCCGGCGCCGGCTGCAGCCTTGCGCTCAGGGCAGTGGGCACGCCGGGCAAGAGCTGTGCACCAAGGACATTTCTGCAAATGAAGAGGCCAGGGAGGAATGGGAAGGAGAAGATTTAATTGCTGGAGCTCAGGATGTTTTCCAGAGCTTGCAACGCAGACTTTCTCAAACACGGGATGCATCAAACCTAATTGCTCTCCAGGCTGGCCTGCTGCTTAATTAGAAAGTGTTTTAAAGCCCCATGTCAACTCCCTGCTGATAAAACCGCCTTGCAGTATGAAATGAGAACCGGCTGCCCCAGCATCTTGCAGCACTGCTCGGACCAAGGCAGGAGCGCAGGATCCCAGGATCTCTGCCTGCAGAGAAACCCCACCGAGCTGCAGCGTTGTGCGGGTTCAAGGGTGCCCTCTGCCTCCAGCCACCCCACCTTCCCTCAGCCCTTTTCCACCACAGGATGTGTGTGCTTCCCCGGGAATGAAATCCCCTGGATAGAAATCCCAGTTCAGTGAGGACATGAGGGGTTGTCATGGGTTCAGTCTTGAGGCTGGACAGCATGAGAGCAGCAAGGGGCATGCAGGGGAGATGGTCCCTGGCTTTCCCTGGCATGGGGATGCTGCTGCATCAGCCCTCCTGTCTGAGCTGGGCCAAGCCGTAGCACATCCGTCGGAGAGAGAGGAAGCAAATAGTCTCCAGTGCAGCCTCCTGCCTCTGAATATGTCCCCCTCTTCTGCCTTTCCCTGCTCCCCCCTTGTCATTTCCCACTTGGCCAGCTCCACAAACATCTTAATTTCATGCCTGCTTGTCAGGGCTGCTTTGTGAAACATCTGAATGACATTAGCACAGTTTAAGAGTGTGACAGACTGAGGAGCAGCAGCCTCCTGTGATCGCCTATTCCAGATGGTTAAGTGACAAATCTCACTTCTGATATCTTAACTAGAGAGGTGCAGGAGGAAAACGTCCCCCAGGGAACACCACCCCACCCCCCTGCTCCAGCTCTGAGCCTTTGCGGGGACCAGGCAGCGGTTAATCCAGACGGAAGGAGACATGCAGCAGATGCCGTGTTATTCAGGGACCCCGGAAAGCTTTTCCCCTCCCTCTGACTTGTTGCTGTCTCATCTCAATTACGTGCACAGCCATAAAGAGCTCAGGCAGACCCAGTGCTTATTCCTGCAAACGCCTTTTGCCCAGTGACTCTTCTCACCAGTGTGAAACTCTATCACGTTACCTTCAAATGGTATTTGCAGTCTCATAGGCATGCTTCAAGCCCCAAACCACTGCAGGACATTTTTGGGAAGAAACTCTGCATTCACACCAGTAATGAAAGCCAAGCATTGCCGGGGGAAAGTTTAGGGTTAAAAATGTGTATGTGTGTGCACGTGTAAGGAAAATGTAGTCCAGACTGGTGAAGCCCCTTGCTCGGGATGGTACTGCAAGGTGCTTGCATCTCGACTGCCTTGCTGAGTGCAGCTTTGCTTTCCAGTGCAACCCCTCCTGGGTCATACCTAGTTCCTGGACTACTCTTTACATTAATGTAAGAGTGTCCTACCACTATTACCTCTGGGAGTGATAGAAACGCATTGTAGGATTAGTGCTGACAGGTTCAAACTCTGCTAGCAAGTAAAGCTAGAAGTTTCTGGGTCAGCACAGGTGATGGTGTGCGTGGGTTTTTATGGACTGCTACTCTACCTCTTGAGATGCAGCTGCCTGCAGCTTGGAGCATAGCAGCTGGTTGGGAGGACAGGACAGGACAGGACAGGACAGGACAGGATGGGACGGGAGGTGGTAGGGCAGGAAGTGAAGGGAACTGCTGTGCAACTGGGGAGGGGCACTTAGTGATCACCTGCAGTTGGGAGTCTCATGCCTGCCCCGCAGTATAGCAGCGTTACAACACTTTTAGTGAATAACTTGTATAAAATACTTCCTTTTGTCCATGCAATTTAATGCGTTTCCCATCCTGGCTTAGGATCTGGATCCTGAGACAATGGTGTCCTTTCTCACGCTGCAGCAGCAAATGTACGCTGGGTGTGCAGACCACAGAAAATACAACATGAGAAGTAAATATTGAGAGTCTGTGTCCTTCTGTGCTCCCAGTGCTGTTCCCATTGCTATAGTTACAGCCATGTGGGTGTTTGCTCAGTAAATGCCCTCGCCTCCCCAAACCCTCCCCTACCCCCAGCATCTATTTCCAAGCTCAGACACCCCAGGGGCACACAGAGCCTTTGCTGCCAGCTCACCTGCCTTGATCGTGTCAGTGACCTGGACAGGGAGCTGAGCAGCTTTACTAGTGCTCAAACGGGAAAATTGTCCATCCTTCCTGCCCTGATGCAGCTTCCCAGCCCTGAAGCGAGGGCTCCCTGCCTCCCGGAGCGAGAAGCTGAAGTCATTGGCAATAGGTCTGGGAGGTGGGAATGAAAGACAACAGCTGATTGGAAAAAAAACAGAGAGTCTGGGGAGAGGAAGTAAATCTGGCTTTTACTGATCTTACATAAAATAGCAGCAATCTGGTAGTCAGACAACTGCTTTTGTAACATGCTTGGATTTCAATGTAATGGTTGAAAGTTTCCTGGTGATGCCACATGAATAAATTTGGAGTCTGCACAGGTACTGCTTTCCTCCCGGCAAGATATTTGCTTTTGGTGGCAGGTGACTCACAATTGCAGCCAATGCTCTGGTCTGTGCTTGCACTCACCTACTGCAGTCTGGAGGCAAGTCTGACTTGCAGACTCCTGAGAAATGCTCGCAGGAGGCATCCATCAGCATCCTGGTCCCTGCCTGCCTTCCCCCTGTTCTCTTGGAGCACATCTGTTACTTCAGAAACATCCCTTGAGCCTCTTTGAAATGGAAATACATGGGAATTAGTATATGCTGTTGAAACCCTATCTTCTGCCCTCTGCACATGGGAGTCAGAAATAGGGTTGGATCCAGCTAGGATTACTCTGGATGGTTGGAATGATTCCCAGGCTGGTCCCAGAAGAATGATAGGCAGAAAAATGAGTGCAGGGGGAACAGACCTCCAAACCCAACCTTGCCAGTGGAGAAATGTTTCAAGTTACAGTTTCAAGTACAATTTCAAAGAAGCAAGGAGATGTTCAAGGTGACCTGGCCTGATTTAATTCCTCTGAGAGGCTCTGGGTATGGGGACTCACCTGTCCCAACCTCCATCGGTACATGGTGTTGCCCATCCCCTCCACCCACCGCCTCCCTCCCCAGGGATCCTGGAGGAAAGTGACAGGCAGAGCCAAGTGGAACCAGCGGGACTCAGGAAGACAGCAGCAAAGTCCCCAGCCATGAGTAAACTGTGCATTTCTCAGAGCTTTTAATCTCCTTATTATGGTAATGGGCTGATAACTGATTGTGTAGTTAAAATGGAATTTGACACCAGGGCTGCAGTTTCTCTGACTTCAGAGAGATGCTGCAGTAAACAACCTGGTAAAGAGCTATAAGAGCTGATGTTCTGCTTCAAACCTGTGCTAATGGGAATCTGGAGAAGTGCAAGAGAATAAAGGGAAGCTGAATTTATGTGGATAGATGCATCAAATGGCCCTAGATAAATAAAGCATTTCTTGGCCTAGAAAGGGGATGGCAAGAGAGGTCACCCTGTGGGCGGAGATGAAAAGGCACGGAACATACAGGTTTTGTGCAAATAAAAGACTCTGAGACCACTGACTGCAGCGTACAGTGTCTGCACAGTCCTGCTGCAGTCTCTGTATGTGTAGCCTCAATAGGCAGCTGGCCTAGCTGACACTGATGGTCCCATCATCTGCAACAGCACATCACCTCCTCATGACATGGTTCCTCTCTGCTTGGCCCAGCTGATCAGCCAGTGCTTTAACTGCACTTGAACCTTTTCCTTCTGCTGTTTTATTAATTCCTGGCTGCTGTTTTTGTATTGTCTGCTGTATTGCCTGCTATGAGGTCCAGAGTGGCCCAGCATGTTGCCCTCCATGAATTTCCTTTGAATTTTCCAAATGTTTGGGAACTTAGCTCTATCACTTCACCTGATCTGACAGCTTTGCTCCTACCTTACCCTACCCTACCCTACCCTACCCTACCCTACCCTACCCTACCCTACCCTACCCTACCCTATCTATCCTACCTGTCCTGTGCCCTCCTGCCCCATCCTGTCCTGTCCTGTCCCATCTGATTGCAGATTCTCCTGTTGAGTCTTAAGGCTTTCCCAGAAAAGCACAGTACAATGACTAATGTCCATGTTTGTTCTTGTATCTCACTCTTGCCAGTGGTTTGGCACCCAGCTATACCTCTACAGAGGAGGAAAAGGATCTCTCTCATGGTCCTAGCAATTAAGTTGCAGAGGCTAAGAAACATGAAGGTGACAGGACTATGAAAGGATCTCTCTCATGGTCCTAGCAATTAAGTTGCAGAGGCTAAGAAACATGAAGGTGACAGGACTATGAACCTATCTTCTTCTCCATCCCTATAAGTACATTTCTCCCACACTATGGAAAAAGACAGGGAAGAATCTCTCTCCACTCACCCTTCTGAGATAGATGATAACAGATGAGGCAAACTGCACACCCCTCTGAACTGCTGAGTTCCCAGTACTTTTCCTGGATCCTGAAATCTGAGGAATTGCAGGTTGATGGCCTGATGGTTGCAGGGAAAAGTCCTTGTACAATCCTGCTGTGTTTACTCCAGTGAAAATCCCTGTTCATGCTCTATCAGCCACTTAGACCACTCTGTTCTCCCTTTGAAAAACAGAAAGAAAAAGATCATCATTGTGAAGCTTTGCTTTTTTTTTTTTTTTAAACTCACGGTCAAGTACATTTGTGTAGGGGAAAAAAGACCCATTGAATTTCAAGGTCTTAGGCAGCAGCTATTTCCTCCATTAAGCAGATGGACGTGGGGAAATGAGGGAAAGCATATTGATTGATTTTACCAAGGACCATTATAGGTTGTGTAGATATTGAAATATGAATCTGGCTTTGACATTAGGTGGGGAGGAAGCTGGACTCCCGAGAGGGTGCTGTAATGAGAAGGCACAGGCTTGGTTTGTTGGTTGGCTCAGCAAGGGGGGATGAGCAGTGTCCCCAGGTGCCACATCTGAAGCTGTGTTCAGATGCTGCAGGTATTTCCCCAGTGCTCATAAACACCCTCCCAGCCCATCTTCCTCCTCCTGAGGACTACAGGTGGTGTAGCAGGTGTCTGTGAAGCCTCAGCCCCCACCGTGAGCACGTAGGGATGGGGTTGCCCTTGCTCCCCAGGCACCCTCCGCCTGTGTGCTAGCACTGGGAATGATGGTAATACAGCTCCTTTGCAAGAGAAGCTCAGGGGCTGCACTCAGCCTGTCCCTGAGTACCAGATGTCTCAGGTGCTTGATGAAAAAGCCGTATTTATAGAGTAGTCCACTGGAACCTAAAGCCTGAAAGGTGCTTTGTAGGAGAAATACTGGCTGTCTGGTACAATTAGCTGGGAATGGCATATTTAGTGTGGAGGCTTTTATCTAGCTGCATTCAGCGCCCTCAGGTAATGTGAGGTGAACCTGCAGGCCTGCACTCTCGCTGGCTTTGCTCTGCAAGCACTGGGAAGCAAGCAGGTCTGAGGGGATCAAGCTGCAATGCCCCACAAGGTTTGTGGGCTAATGGATGTCGCAGACCCACCTTTATTCTCAGCATATTGAGAGCAAGGAGAATTCACCGTGCAAATAAGAGCAAGTTCAGCTCCTTTAGGCAAAGCAATACTGCAAATCAAGCTGTGCTGGTGCACGCAGCCTGTGCTGAGCTGTGGAACTCCTTGCCACAAGAAATTATCCTGCTAATGATGAGAATAACTTAACAAAGCTTAAGGACACATGTAGCTAGGCAAACCAGCATGTGTAGTAATACAGTCTTGTCATCCATGGCATAAGAAGGAGTTTCTTTTCTAGCTGTTAGGTTTGAGGGTCTTTCCGAGGCTTTTTTTTCAGCCTACTGAACAAATAGATCTTTGCTGTAGGCGTGTTTCTGTTTGTACCCATTTTTTTAGCAGGGCATTAGATAGAGATGACAAATGTTTTTCATCTGTGGAATGCTGGTTGGCTGATGTACCTTGAGTCAGAGAAATGGGCTTGTGCAAATGTAGCTACCAGGAATCTATGCACTCCTCTTTCCTTCCCAGAGCTGTCAGTAAGTCCAACACCACCATCTTACAGTTCAAGCCCCTTAGCCAGACCGGCTGTTGTTTGGGAGAATTTGTGACCTTCTTCAGTCCTGACGGTCAAGAACATGCCCTACTCTTCTGCTGGGAGACTCTCCTTGTCCTTTTCTGTCTACATCCCAGTTCCCTCATCCCAAACTTTGCACTTGTCAGACACTGCCCATCAACTTGGAACAAACAGATGCTGTTTTCTGCCTGCTCAGCTGCCTCCTTCGTATCCCTGTCACTGTGGTTACACACCAGATTCAAGGCAGTGTTCCCTGGTGTGAGCTGGGCTCTTGTCTTTTGCTTCCCCTCCGCTGCGCATCATTTGTGTCCTTGTCACCTCTCTGGTGCCATGCTGCCTTCTCTCCTTGCCTTCTCCCTGGCCTCTCCTTATTAGATGCCACTTCTAGAGGTTGCATCAGTCTCCCTGCCTTTACACAGTCCCAGGAGCACCCATTAGCTTTAGACTTTCCCTCCTTGCAAGTCACAGACAGCCCCACTCCTTTTGGACTTAGCCTCTAATTTTAGCACCTCTTTCTCTTACAGCTTCTCTTCTTACAAGGTCGTAAGAGTCCTTGCCCTGTCAGAGAAGTTATTCTCTTGGCAGCAAGCAGATATTTTGCCATCATACAAGCCAGCCTTCTCAGAACAAAGCAACCTTTGTTAGGCAATGGGGATGCAGTGATCCAGGGTCATTAGGCTAGGCTGGCATGGAAAAGCTCACGCGCACATCTTTGTACCTGCAGCTCTGGGGGTCCAGCTCCAGCCCTGCACCGGGCAGCAGAGGGGTCTCCCTTCGCTGGCTAGCACTGCTTTACGGCAGCATCCTCTTTTTCTCTTCCCACTTCCCACGGTGAAGGGAATCCCTGCAGACCCTGCAGGGGTCTGCGCCTGGGGATGTCCCTAAGCTTGGTCCTTACCCAACGGTTATTGCTCTGGTTTTGTGTCTCAGAAATCTACTTAAGTGCTTGGGAGAGCAAAGCCCTCCCCGAGCTCCTCTGGGAGAAATGCTTCTCTAAGCAGGAATTCCCCGGGTCACTCCACATCTCCTTGAGTATGGCTTTTCACAGAAATCGCCTCTGTCGTCTCCGAATTGACTGACACCCTCTGTGAAGTGAGCTGCCTTTTGGTAGCACTGCGCTGATGGTATGACAGGGCTGTGCATTGAGGTTCTTGGGGAAGAAAGGCAGCCTATGAATTATTTAAGCACCTCTGTTCCTGATTAGCTTATGACTAACGTTCATTGCACTAACCCCTGAGACGCTGCACATTAAAACTACTGGAGAAAATATAATGGGCTGAATTGCTTTCTAGGTAGCAAGGTACACACAGAGCTTTTGTGGACTTTTATGTGTTTGTTTTTCTTTTAGTTTTAAATAGGCATGCTGAAAGAGAACTCAGAAAGTCTGCTCAGGGATTGGGAGTCCACAATGGACCTGAATCGTTTTTCAAGGGCAACAGGGAACAACAGGGAGTGAATACCACAGCAGACAAGGGATTTAGAAAGAAATCTTCTTTCTGGTGTTATGTTAAGGTTTTAAAAGCCTTAAGACCAGGCGATGAAGCAGGGAGTAGGGATTGCCTTGAGATAGCCTGTAGAATGAAGGGTGCATGAGCAACACCAACAATTTTCACATCATGTTGAAAAAACATAAAAAATAGTCTTGGTGGAGCTCAGAAGCCAGAGGCTGATGTTGGGGCAGGTTGATAAATGGCTGATGTGTACTGACCTCTTTGTGGTCCATGGCTGGAGTTGGAAACCCTTTCCTGATGGAGTGGATATAAGACAGCCCCAACTACGTACCTTTTGCCAGAGGGTGTGACTCTTACGTCGGAGCTCAGCTACAAGCCCCCTTTTAGATTGAAAAGACCAGCACAGAACCTGAAAATGCAGAGATTTAACTAACAGTTTCATGTATGATTTGCATACTCAACATTACAGTTTCCCAAATGATTCCTGTATCTATTAACAGCCCCCCTTGCCAGGTGGCAGGTCTGTCTTTAGGTCACTGGGGACCACAGATATCTTTTTGTCTACTTCCCTTCTTGCTGTGGGTCAAATGAGTTGAAAACTCTCAGCTTGTACTTCTTTATTCACATGCACTGACTGTTAGCTACATGTCCCTCTGGATACCTGTGTGCTGGCTTATTAATCAACTGAGTTATATTTGCTAAATAAGGGTATGGTTCTTGATCACAAAACCTAAGCAGCGACTAAAAAGGAAACTTCATTATTTGTCGTATTATTCCACAATATCAAAGCCAGCTGCACCGTGTTCCCAACGGCGTGAGTTTGCTGCAGACTTTTTCATCGGCTGAGCTTCCTTCAGGTAAGACAGCTAGAACAAAAGACATTTAGAACAAAAGTTTGGGGTCCAGAAGGAACACCAGAATATCCCATGTTGGGGGCCCCAAACCAACTCCTGCAACCTCCTTCAAAACTTGCATCTAGTTCTGAAACTTTTTTTGTCTGCACACAGGTCTTTCTTTGGGTTCCTTCCCTCTGAAGGAACAATATGTGGTGGGCCTCTCAGGATTGTCTAAGACCCCACTTAGCATCAGGAAAAAAAATTAAGAAAAAAAGAAATATATAACAATTAAGCCAAGGATTAAGGTCTCAATAACAGAATGTGCAATTCATTGCATGACAAACATTTTCAGAGAGTACTTCATCTGCTCTCTTCATCTGGAATAGATGAGATTCCTCTTGTCCATAAAATGGCTCTTCTACTCTAAGAGGAGCATGGGGTCGTTATTTTACATGGAGGCATTTGCACAGTGGACATCTAAAGCGTGAGCAGGAGGAGGTAGATTTTGCCCCTGGTTACAGAAGCAAATCACAACGAATCTAGATTCCACCAAATCTCCTAAAATAAGCAGGATTTTGCCTGGTCAATGTCCCCATGGGAAGCCTGCAAGGCACATGTGAAGTGCTAAAGCAAACAGCAGTGGCTTTCTGCATCATTGGCATGGTCTGACACGAAGGGAAGCTTTGCTGCAGGATGAGCAATCTTGTAGCTAAATCCTGAAATGCAGACCTCAGTGATGCCTTGACAATTTTTAGCCCTGCTTTTGTGACCGTACCACAAACTTTGTGACACTGCTTTGTGCACCAAGCTTCTCACTGGGGCATATATTCTTCATTCCTTGCCCGATTTCTGCAAGTGCTGCCCCATAGTCCACCCCAGGGGCAGCTGCACTGCAGCACTGAGGGACCCCATTACCTTTGGGAATCCCTTTGAGGTGGAAGGTGCCACAGCAGAGCCTTGACGGTGGCATGAGGGAGGCCGCTCCTGGGGACCAGCTGCTCTCTCTTTCTGCCATATGTCTGTTTCTGTATGCAGCCTGAGTGCAAATGCGTTTTATTAAATAAAAATGTCTTTAATTGAATGAAACTCCCAAAGCTGGTTGGACTCCAAAAGCACGTCAGCTCCAGGCACTGCTTTCCTTCTCTCTTTCGACTTTTAGCTTCTTAAGTCCAAACATCTCTCAGATATTATCTCTTCTGCATTTTTAATTGGCAGGGATCACAGGATTAAAACACTTCTGTGCTCAATTCAAGGAACAGCATGGCCTCAGGACTGTTGCCAGCAGGATGCACGGGTGAGGCCATCCTGCTTCCGGAGAAGAGAGATTAGCTGCACAGATGTCAGCACCACGCCATGCTACTTGCTTTCCTCACCAGAAAACAGGCCCTGGCCTCTGAGACCAGGAGAAAGGGTGTCTTGTCCTGTCCTAGTCCAGCACTTCTGGTCTTCTGGTGTCACTGCTCCAGAGTGTGGAGGCCAGGCTGGCTGCAGAGGAAGATCCTTCACCTCCACAGCTGTCCCAGGAATAGGACAGACAGAGCAATTTTTCTGTAGCACTGAGGCTTTTCTCCTTGCACACATCGCTCCCCAGCCATCATAGCTAGGCTTGACTTAAGGAAGGTAATGGGTTGGACTGATACAGGCTCCTCCTGCTCTTGGGTTTCTCTGCAAGATCTTCTTCCCAAGCCAGCAAGCCTTTTGTGTCCTGTCTCATATCGGACAGTCCTTCCTCAGAGCGGGCTTAGCCCTGTGGGGGTACTAAAATGGAGCCCTCCAAGGGAGACACCAGTTCTGCCCTGGCCTAGGCAGACAGGCACTTTCCTGTGATAATAACACTACCTCACGTCTCTGTCGCTCTGTGGAGCAAACCACCAGCAGAAGACACGCGTGCTAAGCTGGGACTCTGACTCATCTAGAGCCTCGTAGCTCCTCCGCGTGCAGGGACGATGACTGCCAGCCCTGCTCACAGCCCGAGCTGTGTTTACAGCAGCGCTGTCCTCATGGGGTGCCGAGGACAGGAGGGTGGCAAGGCAGAGAAAGGGCCACAAGCTGTTGAAAGTGTGCAGCAGACTAAAGCACTCAGAGAGGACATGTACGGTATTTCTCTCAATAACATCTTAGAGGCATGGCACCAGTGTGTGGAAGAGACTCTCTGTCTCCCAGTATAGCTACAGGAGCAATTTTAGTCTCCATTTTATTATGGTCACTTGTAGCAAGGTCATGAGTCTTGCTCGCGCACCTTTGGTGTTGCTTTGAGCTTCTTTTCCATAGTGCCCCTGCTATAAAACATCCTACTGAACTTGTCCTCTCCTTGATACTATCAGTGTCACCCACCAAGAGAGGGAACCTGTCCCTTTGTAGTTACAGCCTGCTAAGAAATCCCTCTCCCTGGACGTCCTCGTCCCCACTCTGCCCATGCTGTGCTGACCTGGCTGCAGCGCAGGCGGCTGCCTACCGCCCAGCAGCTGCAGGGGACACACGCGTCCTGGAGATGGCCAGATGGGCTGGCACAAACCTGGGCCATGCACAGGGTGCAGAGCAGCCTGTCCGGGGTCTTTAGGGGGTAACCAGACTCCGGCAGGATGGTTTTTTCATTCACGTGCCAGTCTCTGGCTGCCACACAGAGCTCCTGTCTGGGTTCTTCCCACAAATATGTAGCACTGGAGCATTACAGAGCGATGTGCTCTGGCACTGTGCATTAGGCAACCTTGACGGACACTTAACTGTTGTTTTCAAAGAAAGAAAGACAAAGGCAGTCATTAGTGCACAGACATTACCTCATCCATCCTAGCAGTATCCACTCCAGCTTCCTCAGCATTTCTCATGGCACCCCTCAGCCCAGCGCAAGAGGATGGCTTGACTGCCTGATTCCTCTTCATTGCACCTAACTGCCGCTGCCTGCACCCAGCACCAGAAACAGCCTGTTTTCTTCCAACAGTACTTTCAGGCTTGGGATTAAAGCAGCGAGAAGCCGGGAATATTTCCCTTCTCTACAGTCAGGCTATTGTCATTGCTAGTCTTTATTTGCCTGGGTTGAAACTTGAAAGCGGAGCGCAGGGACCTACAATCAGAGCGAATTGCTTCTATCACCTGATGCTTTCAGCACTCACCTGGACACAGTCCCCAGCCGTTCCTACAAGAACTGACAACACTTTCATAGTGGCATCATTTCTTGCAACAAAAGCACTTTGCTTTTGACAGTTGTCCACACTATGCTTTTTTGCAAGACTCTTGGTTAATGTGTTGCACAGATCATATGATGCTGTCGCAAATCCCTGGCATCTTTAGTACTTTTTTCCAGTGATATTCTAATTTTTTGAGCAGGTTTGGGGTCAAATCAGCCTCACTCTATAATAATTGGTTGGGGGTTGTTTTATTTCCCTGAACACAGAGTACCCGGTTCCTTCATGCATCATTTATATTCCCTGCACCCTGGCAAAGCTCTGGCCACTTCTCTATTCCAGCCACGTTTTCAGAAATGTTCATTTTCTTTCAGATTCTCTTTATAAAAACAGAAGTGCTCTATCATGTACGGTGACGCTGAGGATAGGTGATTTTGTAGATTTTCCACAATCTCAGCAAATGCTTTGTCTGCAGATTTAATAGACACTGCTAAGCTATGCAGCAGATTATAAATTTTAGCCCCTATTATGGTCAGCAAACTGCCAGATTTTTTTTTTTTTTTACATGTTGTACATTGTTCACTCTCATAACATAGGGGGAGCAGTTTTCTTCCAAGGCAGTGGAAAAGCCCGTTTTCCCTAGACAGTCAGACATGTTTAATCCTTTTCTCTTTCCCTCTGCATGAGTAGATTACTTACAGCCCCACCACGCCTGCACCACACATCTCCCTGTGCCGTACAAGCAGGTCTCATGGCTCTCCTCATTCATCAGCAGCCCAGGAACGGGGCAGAGCTGAACCACAACAACTGCTGGGGAAGAAATGGCTGTAAATCCTGAGGGCTGGTCTGTACCAACAGTTTTGCAAGGGGATGGTTTTGTGCACCTGTACTGGTGGAAGAGCTGTACTGTCACCTTGTGTGATGCTACCCAGGCCTCCCCCCACCTTCTCTGTCCTGCAGAGTTGCAGCAGGAGCTCTGCTGATTCCTGCTGTGGGTTTGCATGGCATGGGCCAGCGCTCTCATCTTGGCTGGTAACCCAGTTATTGCCGTGCCTCAAACACCATTAAGCTGCCTGCAGGTTGCTAGCAAGCTGCTGCCACTTGCATGTTGGAAAAACAACGGCCAGGTGGGCTCTATGCAGTTTTTTGCCTTAGCTGGAGCATCTTTAAAGAGAAGGGTGGCTGCAAACTGAGCAGGTGAGGCATGACATGAACTTTCTTCCTCCTTCCCCGTGCCTGTGTTTCTTGCTGATGGCTGGGTGATGCCTGACTGTTTTGTGAGCCTGGACATCTCCAGCCAGGAAGAAGCTTCCCACCTTTTTACATTTTGCAAGCTGGCTGGTGAGGACCTGCAAATGCTCAGCCAAGCAGCACAGCTCCAGGACAGCTTCTGAGTCCTCTCCCCACCTCCCCACTCCCTGTGTTCTGGTCCCATTGCTTTCACGTTACATTTCCCCCCACAGCTGGATTTTACTCCTGATTAGCTCTCCTACTCTCATGCTTTCTGCAGCTTGCAGTCAGTTCACTGGGTGGAGGGGTGGGGAGATGAAGAGGAGGTGGATGGACAGAGCAGGCTGTGGCTGTGAGATGCATAGCTCTCAGCATCTTGCTTGTGCAGATGGTGGGACCTATGAGTTACGGTATTGCTCAGTATCAAGAAGCTTGGCACAAAATGCCTTTATTCCTGTGTTGTAAAATGGAGGCATTGGGCTGGCCAAGTGGTCTCTCAAGCAGAAGCCACTGAAGCAGGAGGAAAGGCTTTTCCAAGATCCCTCAGCCCCCAGTCTTTGGGCAGATGTGATGAAAGAGGTCACACTGTGCACATCCCAGGCCCAGCGTCCCTCTGGAGACCTCTCCACTCTGGGTTGCTGCTCTCTGCTGAGCCATCCTGACCTCCAGAGACCTGGGAGAGATGGGTTAAGGCAGAGCATGCCTGAGCTGCAGGAGACCCTGAGGCTGTGATGCCGCTGAGCAGAAAGGCAGCTATTGAGTCTGCTGAACGTTTTATAGTGCATTCAAGTACTGAGCCTGCTATCAAAGCTGGGCATTATCCATTTAGAGCCTTGTCTTTAGAATAAATGATAACTCTTTGAGGATGAGCTGCTGCCAGGTGAAAGAGGCGGGTTGTATGTCTGATACAGGGAGAGAAACTATACCAAGAAGGCTAAGCGCTCTCACCTGAAGGGAAGCAGAGATGGGAAATCAGCTCACTGAGCCTAGGTATCTCTCCAGACCACGGCATCATCCCGAGAAAATTTCCCAGCCAATGATATTTTTGCATTAAATTGGAGAATTTTGAACCCCACACTCACCCAGGAGGAGGTTTTACTTATTTTTTTTTAAACTGCAGGGGTAAGTAAAGCCTCAGTCAGTACAAATGGTTGGGGGAGGAAAGGAGAAATAAAAAGGACTGTGATGGGTGGGCAATGCAATGCCACAGGCTCTGGCATGCAAAGAGAAGCAGCATGGGCCTGGGGAGGGAACTGTTTTGTCAGGGAATAAACTCTGGGAAGAAGATGTTGTGGGTTGTGGGTAAACAGGAGCTGTAGATGTTTACAGATGTGGGGGATAGGTGAGCAGTGGGAATATAGGAAGGTTTGCACAGATCTGCAGGGAGCTGTGGGGCTTGTGAGCCCCGGTGGGCAGCAGTGGGAGGCAGCAGTGTTGCATCTGAAGGAGGTGCATGGAGCAGGTGACCAACATTTATACGACAGTAATGCCCACTGTGTGCCCAGCCTTGCTCAGATATACAGAAAGAGACAATTGCTGCCTGGAAAAACACGAGCCGTGAAACCAACCAGTAAACAAAAGGCATGATGGAAGGGAGAAAAAGCAGCCATTGTGAGCAGAGGAGATGCCGCACCGGACAAGATGAACGTCCCTTTAGGCCCTTATCTCAACCCTGACAGTGGCTGATATCAGATGCTCCAGAGAAAGCTGCAAAGCAATCCTCACAACACATCTGGGCATTGGTGTGATAGTATCCCCACGAGGGCTCTTCCTGCCAGACCCCATTTGCTGATCAGCCTTACACATGGAAATCAGCAGACTGAGAGCTCTTGTCAGTTTTGCTCTGGCTGATGTTGCAGCCAGAAGGACTTTCACTCATGTAACCTGCTAGCCCAGCTGGTTTCCTTCCCCAGTTGCTCTATTTTGGGTGTACTATGGGCTCCTCAACCCTTCTGGCAAGTGTAGACCCATGAGCTATGTCCCTAACCCCTGTGCTCCTGCAGACAAGCACAGTCCAAGGTGGGGCTGGACTATACCGTTTCTAGCTATGTCTAATTGCCATGAATTGAGGGCTCACGCAGTCTCCATCCCACAGGTTTAAGCACCTCCCTTCAAGTGTAGGTAGGCAGTTGGAGCAGTGTGCCACCACTCTTCTCCTCTGTGAAGGACCATTCCCGGAGGATGGGTTAGCAGGAGTGTGAAGAACAAAACAGGTGATCCACATACCACTGCCACGGATAGTCATGGAAGGACCAACAATTGCTACATGGCCCAGCTACAGGGTCTATACAAGCATTTGCAGGTGCTCTAGACATTGATCGTGCCACCTCCATTGTGCGTGCAGAAGGAGTGTTGGATAGGGAAAATAAAGTTGAGGAAGCATCCCAGGAGCAGACAACAAGCATCTGGGATTGATTGACAATTGCTGAGCAAGTTGATGGAGTGCAGCGTTACCCTGAGAGACCTTTGACAGTCCCTAAGATAACGTAAGATACCAGAGTAGGATCTACAGAGCTATTGTGCATAGATCTCTTCATGGAAAACCCACACTTCTGCTCATACTCAAAACAGAAGAAAATCAAACAACAAGAGAAAAATGAAAAGAAATAAAAGAACTTTCAAAGTTTTATTTGGCTGCTAATGACAGTTGCTCTGGGCTCTCTGCACAGGATGCTCTTCAAGAAGATTTCTCAGCAGCTTAGGTGGCCACCTACAAAAGCAGAGGTGGTGAAACTCTGACCTGATAGGTTTTCTGGGCAAAGTCCCCATGGATGTGATTACATGTGAGCCTGGGACTGCCCTGAGAAAGACCTTCCCTCTCCTCAGGGCTGCATGGGAAGTGCCAGCATAAACCACGGAGGATCTCCTGGCTTACGGCTAGTTCAGTTCCTCTGATGGAGACTGCTGAACACACTGAGGGGTGTGGGGTTTTGGTCTGGGACCTCCCGCCCCCTTGCACGCATACACACACACGCATGTGCACCAGTGCCAGTGGTT
This sequence comes from Aramus guarauna, assembly GCA_013400195.1. Lineage (NCBI taxonomy): Eukaryota > Metazoa > Chordata > Aves > Gruiformes > Aramidae > Aramus > Aramus guarauna. Next base: position 347,413 of record VXBL01002906.1, on the reverse strand, counting down.
TCCAAGTGCCCTTTCTGTGATTTGCCCCCACTGCAGCATCACATGCCCAGCGAGCAGAAATGGTTTTGTTCTGTCCCCCCATGCCCTCCCTCAAAGAATTGATTTTGGTGAACACACTGCCCCAGTTTATTGCTATTCCTTTACATCCCCACTGTAAAAGCATTGACCATAGATCACAGATCCACTGGCCTGTTTAACATGTTCGGGTTCAGAGCACTACAATCCCCCGGCAGCGGTTGCAGCCTGCCAGCCTCGCTGTGCCCACTCGGTGGAGGTGCCCCCGGGAGAGGAGTGCTTGGCTGCTCAGCTGCTGTCAGCCTGCTGCTCACACCTCCCCTCTGCTAGTACCGGGGCTGTACCCCACATGGTACACCATGAGAGGCTGGGTTGGGACACACACAGCGAGCACATGGTGTGGTGAGGTCCGTCCCAATCCGTCTGCCCTCCATGCTCTGCTGCAGCCCTCAGAGGAGGTGGCTTTCACTCCTTGACCGCCTGCATCATGGGGTCAGGGCTGCGGTGTCACTGCGTGGCATGCAAGCCCAGTGGAGGAAAGCAGGTCATTCACAGGAGTCGTAACGCATGAGACTTGGCTGGGCACTCCAGCTGCATTAAAGTCCTTGGGAAGATAAATCACTGGCTCTCCAGGGATGATCTCTCCATGCACCAGCCCTTTCCCTCTTCTTTCTCCTGGCCTTTGGTGTGAGCCTTCTGGATCTCAGGGAGGTAATTAGGGACACTTGAAAGCTATGATTTACGGTTTTAGACTTACGCTGCCTGATTTTTTAAGGCTCGGAATTATTTGCTGCTGGGACACCGCGCTCATGCTCCAGCAGCCACTTCAGTGCCATTATGTGCCACAGCGCCCGCGCAAGAGACAGCGCCCAAAGCAATGCCTCAGCAAGACCTCTACCCTCCCTGGGATATCACTGCCCTTCCCTGGGCAGCTAGGGGCAGTGGCAGCTCCGCACTCTGCTTTGGTACCTGCAAGGCGAGGGCAATGGGTAGGATCCCTCCTTGGGCTGCTAGTGGGTCCTGATTTGGATTGTGGGAGCTTTTAGGTTTCTGGTACTTGATTTGGGGCGACTGGCTCAGAATACCTAATGTGGAGCAGCGAGCAAAGCCTGTTCACAGACCACATGAATGCTTGCACTCTCTTTCTCTGTAAATTAACACTTTCAGGTTGTCAGCGTGGAGTTTGGCAGCCCGCAGAGATTTGGAGTTTTTTTGCCNAGTGTTTAGGGTTTTTTTTTTCAGTAGTAGCAACGCCTAGTTCAAAGCTACTTTTGAATCAAAAAAACCCCAGAATTACTCACAAAGTTTTTAGCAGACTGGGAAAACCTGTAAATAATGCAAAGGTAGCTATATCCTGACTCAGGTTATTGAAGTACACTGGACTTCGTCACCCCTCACTTGCAAGAGCAAAGCCTACAGTTAATGCAGACCACAAACCCATGAAGTGTTCCTTACATAGTTAAAACTGTCGCCCCAACATGTTCTTCCCTTCATACACATTTATAACCCCCCTCCCTCAAATCCCACCGTCCACACAATACGGATCCACAGCCTGAGGACTACGCCAGCCAACTCTACACCGCTGCTCTCCAAGGCTTGCTGTGGGGCAGGGGTGTCAGGGGAGAGAAGGCTGTTTCTATGAAAAGAGTTTGAAGCAAAGTCTGGGTCTCATGAAGCTGAGATTAAATGGTCTATTAGCTTTTTGGAGCCAGTGGAGGATTTTGAGCTTGGATACTCTGGAAGTCAGAAAAGGCACTTGGGAGAGATGGGAGAAGGGCAGGATTGTGCCTCTGGCAACAGAACCGTGTAGAAATGTGTTTAGCTGAATAAATTGAGTAAGATTGTCTCAGTCTCACAGAACAAGTGTCCGCATCTTAAAAACTTGCCTTCACTGTTGGTGACGCACATGCCTAGATGGAGGACTGAATGATGGATTCGTAGCTCCCCAATTGCTCCTAACAAAGATCCGAGTACTGATCCATGCAGTGCCTGTTATCTGTTCTGTGCATAAACAAGGGAATTCATCCTCCGGGGACTCTCAGTCTAGTTTCTTTCATTAAGAATAAATTAAACATTAAAAAAAAAAAAAAACCAACGTAGGAGGAAATTAAAAAAAGTGGGTTTTTGATTGGAACACATTTCTGTAAAGCTCTGACTGGAATAAGCAACATGTAGTGCAATGTATTTCAAATAGATAGAAATAATGCCCTAAATATACCGGGCTAATTAGATGTTCTTTCTCTACAAAACCACAATTCTAATGTTCCTGTCTTGCTGTAATTAAAGAAGCATTTACCACGCATTGGAACTTTTAATTAGGTCTAACATCTAATAAACTTGAAGTAAACTAACAAATATTTTCTCTGTCAGTGGGTAGTTTTTAATCAGTGTTTAGAGGTTTAAAATTTCAGATAGCAGACATCAGCCAGTGCCTAAAGAGCTTGAAGAGACATTTGAGCATAACTTGGTAACCATCGTGCCCACCCTCGTAGCGATGTGTGGAGGGAGCCAGTTCCCAGCCTTTCCCCTGTGGTAGTTTAATTCTCCTGGGGGGTGATTACTTTGCAGGCTGTATTTGCACAAGGTTTGCTGGGCTGTGGAGCGGGCTCGGGTCCCTGCTGGGTGCCAAGTGTGGGCTCCTTCCTCCTTGCAGCAGCCACCCAGAACTTAGACCAGCTCCTTGCACTCCTGCTGTAGTCAGTGGAGAAAAAGGGGATTAAGTGCCTCTCATACAGGTGCTTAAGAGAGGTGAGACCAACCCCCCACCCCAAGATTCCTATCCTTCTCCATCAAGACAGAGCACGTTGGTGGCCATCCCACATTAAATGTCTAAATTACAGATGGATGAAGCGAGGTGAGAGGTGTCTCCCCACCCTGTACCCCAAGAAAAACCCACTAGCAAGATGAAGATCTGAGTGAGTTTGCTGGGTGTCCCTGTACAGAAATCAGAGCATGGCCTACAGGAGAACTATCAGGGAGAAGACATCTCCTGGTGGCAGTGGGGTTACAGGAACCCAATGGGGAGAGCTCGTGCTGTCCTCTTGGAGAACTGTGGTCCTTTCCTCAGGAGGAGGGGACAAGGCTGGAGGAGCTGGGACCTGGATGCTGAGGAGAATGGAGGTCCTGGGGCCACAGCTACACCTATGTGACACATGCGTCTGTGGCATAGGGAAATGGACATGTCTCTTGGTGATGAGAGGCTGTGAGTAGGAAGGCTGAGCAGTTTGCTAAGACTATGTTGAGCTTCACATGGCAGTAAGACAACCAGGAAAGGACATTACAGTGGCCATATGCATGCACAACTGGACAGCAAAAGTGCACAGGCTGAGAACATCTGAGGAGATGAGATCACCAGGATAGGCTGCATCAGAGGAGGAGAGGAATGGGGAATGGCGGAGCGCATCCATCTGCTTTCTCGCAGAGGCTCTTTCAGTGGGATCAGACCACTATGGGCCCTTCAGGACTTGCCCTCTCAGTGAGTTTGCTATGTGACAGGACGTCCCTTTTGAACCATAACCTCCTTTATCTGTTCCTCTGGAGGGCAGGGGCATGATGCCATAGCAGCAAAGCATAATCCACATATGATGTATCTGCTTGCAGCACTTTCCCCAATCTGCCTCCAGAGACCTGTCATGCTATCTTCCCCATCTTTCAGCTCCTACTCTTCGGGCAGTTATTTGAAGTTAATGATCCAGATGATGGTCTTCTAATACAGCTCCAAGGTAACTTTATTCCTGTGCTAACAAGTCACAAGAGACATTCCTACCTACTTACTGTCTTGGGAAAAGAATCCCCTACCATCCTACCCAGTGGGGTGGTGGGACAAAGGGAGCGGGCAAACTGAGTCGTGAAATATGTCAGAGATTTCCACCTTCTCTGCAGAAGAAGAAGGGGGATGGGGCGATAGAGTATGGGAATAAAAGAGCTATTGAGGAAGCAAGCAGAGAAGGCAGGAGATACATACACAGCGCAAATGCTGAGGGAACACTGGAGAAAGAGGGTGTAACGCAGGATTTGATGAAGTAGAGAAAGCTGGGAGGATGGGGAAGGGGTAAAGGCGTTCAGATTTGGCCATGGAAATGGGGTTAGGACCCTTCTGAGGGGCAGGATGAAGCCGAAGTGCTGCTGAAAAATGGGGATACAAGACAGTGTCTGTGAAGGAGCCTGGAGAAAGGAAGACTAGTATTTGCTTCAGTACAACTGGCAGGTGCCTGTGTTTTTGGAACAGAAGGTCATATATTTTGTGTGAAGTCTCCAGCATCTAGGGAATGACTTTAATGTAGCTTGAAGTACCAGTAAGTGGAATAAGTATGTGCCATTACCAATAACAATAACAGCCCTGGAATACTTTCTACCCAAGGATCTCAAAGCACTCCTTTTTATGACTTATTCATTGACTCTTTATGTCCCTAGGGAGGTAGGGGATTATAATGATCACCCACTTCACACGTGGTGAAAGGGAGGGTAAGAGGCTGAGCTGTGACTAGAGCTGTGACTGTTCTCTTCCAGCAGCATCAATTTCCCAAGTCATTGGTTGAAGGGGAAAAAGCTGCAGCAGCTGCCAGGAAAAGCCTCTGGCATCGCAGGGGATGCGGAGGACATACCTGTTGCACTTTCCTGATGTGACTGCGGTACGGGGAAGGCAGACACCCGGGGAAAATTGAGATCAGACCTGAGCAAGCTCAGCCTTGTGTGGGGCAGCGTGTTCCCAGGTGCTCTGGCTCCCGTGGGGTGGGTTCAGCGCCATTTGGAGGTGCCCCAGCTGCAGACCTGCTTTGAGAAACAGACTTAAAGAGGTGGAGTGGGCCAGACAAGGGTGGTTGGTCTGATCTGAGAGTGTGGAGAATATTTGGGGTCTGCTACCTCCATCTGGCCATAACTGATGTCCACGTTGGCTCTTATGCTAGCAGACCAAAGATTAAGTGGTTATGGCACAGGTCCACACAGCTCTGGGTCACACTGTGTGCTGTAGTGTGTGCGATACATACAAAGTACACAGATTTAAATGGAAGTTTGATAGGGAAACTCATCTCTACTTGCATCTTTAAGAAGCCTACTAGGAACTTATTGGGCACTACCAACATAGCAGACAGCTTCCTAAAAGGCAGCTATCCACAGTTGTGGAGATGCCCGTTTCCAGATGCAGAGCAAAAGCTTGAAATATTTGTGTTGCAGTGGAAAGAGCTCAGGACTTGGAGAAGATGCAGTTAAATGACTTGACCAAAACCATTGAGGAACCCTTTGTAGTTAGTGAAGCCTCTCTCTTGCCTCCTGACCCTTTCCACCAACATGACTCCCTCCTTCCCCATCTGCTGCCCTTACTGGACCTGACCAACGACAGACATGAGAAACACGGACAATCAGAGCCACGCTCCTCAAAATGTTTGTCCGGTGTCGGCCAGCAGTCTCAGGCCCATCCTGGGGGCAGAAGGTGGCCTTGTCCCTGCCTGCGCCAGCTGGTTCTGTCTCTCAAACATGCACAGGCTAAAGCAAAAACCTGAACTTGCCCTCTGCAGCTGAGGAGGGGCTGGGGGAGCTGCGCAGCAGCGCTGAGAGTTATTGCTATGGTATTCATGGAGTATGTTGCTATGAATCGATATCTCACCATAATTACCTCATTTGCCCATTTTTCAAATTAGATAACAAGGTTGAATGCTTGACCAGACCATTCCTCATCCATTTACATTTCCTCCTCTCCTTGGCAGAGGAGGGGAGCCCCTCTTCTATTAATTAGCAGGCCTTGGGGTAGGTGGGCTTACACCCTGAAAACTCATGGCTCCTTTTGCTTCTCACGCCTGGACATCATCCTCAAAAGGTGACAGGCCAGGCCAGACAGCCTGCTCGGTGAGGACAGGGGCTGTTTGTCCCGGCTGGCTGCGTGCTGAGATCAGAGGCGGAGGGGAATGAGCTCACGCTCCGTTCAGACGGTGACATTTCCATGGGGCAGGGCTCATCCATCATGATGTGGTGGCTGAGGAGAGCTGTTAACTGTTTCGAGCTGGTTGGCTGCTTCCTGCGCTGCAGCCAGGGCTCGGTCCCCCGAGCGGGGGACAGTAAGGCAGACAGAACCCCCCCCCCCCACCATGATTCAGTGTTTGGGGAACACAGAGCATCCATTTCTAGGGGCAGTGCTGCTGTTTCAGCTCCCACGGTCAGCATTGGGGAGAGGGGTTTTTCCCCTTTGTACCTGCTATTTTCTTCATGAGGGACAGGCAGACTCCCCCCAGCACATTCCCTGCCTTTGTGGGTGCTCACAGTCTGCACCGCAGACTGACGTGCCCCCCCCCCTTACCTGAGGGGTGGATTCCTGGATGCACACGTCAGCCCCCCCTCCATGCTGGGGCTGGGGCTTTTTTTGTTTCTGTTGCTCAGCAAAGCACTCATGCTCATCTGGGTGGCCACTTGGCTTTTGTGAAAACGATACTTGCTTAAAAATCAGAAGTTTTATCAGCTTCTGATTACATCCTCACCCCTCTCTGTGCCCCCTCCTCCTGAGCCAGCCCCCAGGGCCATACCTGTTACCAGCTATTACAAGCAAAGCAAACGCTCGTAGTCAGATGGTTATTAGCTCCCCGCTTCTCTGGGGATGCTCCTGTGCCGTTCCTTTGCTCTCTCTCCCCTGTGATGAGCACAGGACCCCGCCGTTGTCAGCGCTAGGTAAAGAACAATTAGAGAGTCATTAATCTGCAGAAGGGAGGGCAGGAGGGGCACGGGGTGCTGAGCTGCCTTTACGTGGCTGCAGTGCTGCGTTTCAGGGGCAGGCTGGAGTGCAGCTGGGATCAGAGATGGGGGAACTGTCTTGTGACTCTCCCTTGCTGTCAATTAGTCCAAGAGGTTAGCCGTACCTCCAAGGACCCAGGAGACCTTGGAGCAGCTCTCAAAACCACAAGCAGGCTCTTTGGAGACTAATTGGGGTCTTTCACCTCTTTTTAGCTGCTTCTGAGCGATGTGCTCAGGGGTGCAAGCAGGAGAGGCTGCACCTAGTTTGCCAGATGCCAGGAGTCAGCAGGGCTTTACCAGTGCCCTGGAGCCTGAGGGGTAATAGAAAAAAAGAGACCTGGGAGACATGGGCTTGAGGTGCTCTGCGGCTGGGAGCAGACCCTCGTGTGGCAGGGTGGTGTCTGCAAAGGCACAGCACCTCCAGCTTTCAGACCCTGCATGGTCACCTTCAGAGCCTGCCTGCTCTTGTGTCCTTCTCCGTGCCCAGGTCCTCAGGTTGACATTTGTTCATTCATTTCTTTCACTTGGCCTCAGAGTCCTGAAACATGTTGCCTGACTCCTCTGCCAGGCCGCTGCACTTTGCTCAGTCCTTGCATGGGTAAAGGGGGAGCTGGGGTAGAATGGACCCTCAGGCGGAAGCATACCCCTCACCGGACCCAGAACATAAAGGATTTGGATCCCCAGAGCTATTGCCTCCCCCTTCCCTTTCCATCACCCCAAATAACACACCACCTGCTTAGTCCCCATAAGGAGGCTTTGTGCACAAGGTTTAAGGGACCACCTGCCTTCTTCTGTGCCTTCTCTGGCAGGAGCATGTGTGAGGAGGCATTTATGTGTGTAGGGGGGAGCTGGTGTTCTGGCAACGACGTGCTGCAGAGGAGGAACACGTACATCCATGTGGGGAAGCACCCCTTACCCCCGCTGCTGGAGAGGGCTGATGGTCACTTCCATCAGAAGGTAAGGGAAGGTGTCCGAAAAGTGAAGGGGAAGGGCTGTCCAGAGGTCTCCTCCAGGAAAGGCATCTCCTCCTGAGGAGAGGAGCAAGGGACGGGCTGTTCTGAAGAGGCGCTCTGGACTGCACCAAAACACGCCACGCGACGAGTTTGAATGGCGGCTGGTTATGAGCCCCAGGAGGAGGGGGGCAGCAGGATTCGGGCTCAGTTATTAAGACCATAAATCATGGAGACAGTCATGGAGAAGGCTGATGAGGCGGGTGCGTGCAGCCAGGAATGCCGGGAGGGAGAGGCGGTGGGCATTGGAGGCACACGGCTTCTCCACGTTGCATGTTATTTTAAGAATTTTTCATTTTTATGGCAGTGCTGTCAGTTTTCTCAGAAGAAGGGACCAGATGATTTTAGGCTCCCTGATTTCCTGAAGACCAAGGCATGAATTCCAAGTTGCTCCTGATCAAGAGGAAGGGACGGGGAGCGGGAGTGAAAAGGCATTGGCAAGGGGTGCAGGGCAAGAGCTGGAGGCAGGGACAGGGCTGGGGTGAGGCACTGAAATACCAGGAGAGACCCCATGTTCAGAGCAGGGAATGGCCAGGATTGGAGATGGCAACATTTTCACTGCCAAAAGCAGGAGGCAATTTTTTGGTGAGGGTGGGAGTCAACCTGCAGCGCTGCCTGCAGTGGAAGATGTTGCTGTTTGAGGTGGCTGGGAGCAAGGCTGTCCAAAGCCAGGCGAGCTCCAGCCCTTGGCTTTGGGCACACCGCGTGGTGCTGATGGCTTCTCTGCTGTCTTCTCTGCTGCAGCGCCCAAACCCTGTGGTTTGTGGTCAGCTCTGATATCTCTGTGCAACACTGTAGATAAGTTGCCTGAATACCTGGAGGATACGACAGGCAGATCCTTGTGCACTTGCAGCTGTCCAAGCCTCCTGTATCTCCTTATGAGCCTTCAGCCCTTTCTGGTTAGATGCTGGGGTCTCTCTGCCCTATCTGGAGCGTGGAGAGGTGAACAGCCACTCAGAGCTGTGCAGCCAGTGCTCCTGGCTACTGCACTTTGCTCAGGGAGAGCCACTGTTGGGCTCCAGACTGCTCTGCGTGGCTCTGGCTTGGCTCTGGCGTTGTTTTTGGCTCTGGCTCGGAGCACCAGGCATGGCTGGAGCTGCATGGGAGAGATGCAGTGAGCTCGAGACACAGCTCAAGTAGCGACAGCAGGGCGCAGGGCTCAGGCATGCTGCAAAACCCGTTCAGGACACAGGGTTAGCAGAGGCTGAGTCTTGTGAGTGTAAACCTATCGGAAAAAAGGACATCCCAGTGATTTCCCTCCACAGTCTAGCTCTTTTCAGAGGCAGATAAAGCTGAGATCAGCCAGGACAGCCCATGAGAACATAAAAACTGGCCCTGGCATTTTGAGCTGACACTCAGGCTGACACAGGGCAGGAGCCTGGCCAAGGACTGCAGCTCAGCCATCAGGCGTGGGGTTGGACCCTGTCCCCCTCAGCAGCACAGAGTGTTTTCTGATGCTTGTGCAGGCAGGAGGTGATACCTTCATTTGTTTTGTGGTCTCCTGACAGACTTGACTTGCAGCCCTGCACTCTGAGGAGCAGCCCTAGCCCTCCTGCCTCGTCCACTCCCAAGGAAAGCCCCCAGAGACACCTCAGTCTGTGCTGCATTGCTCTTCCCTTGCACCCAGGGGCTCGCATGGGATGTGGAAAGGCACTGCTCTCTCTGGACTCATGGCTGGACTGTCATGACGGAGGAAGGGGATGCCACTGAGGAAGGAAAACAAATACACAGTGATGTCCCATACACCCCCATCACCACTGCATCCTCTTGCCTGTCTGTGGCTTGCTCTGTTCAGAGCAGGCTGCACAGCAGTGTCCATCTGAGGGCTTTTCATAGGGGTCTGCTGTGGGTGTGCCGAGGGCACCTCTGGGCTGGCCAGAGCAGCCAGGACCCTTATAACTGCTGCCTTCACAAGGGGCTCCCTCCCTCGCCCGCTGCCCCTCTGGTGAGCTGCAGCCCTAATATAAATATAACTGGCATCCCTGTGAGATGCAGCACCCTGCTCCCTGGGAAAGGTCAGCGTGTGCCCCACTTGGGCTCCCGTGCCATGTACACACACCAGCCTGGCAAGCAGGTGAAGGCTGATCCATCTCTGTCACCCCAGGGAGCGATGTCCCTCTCCAGCAGCATGGTCCCGTGGGGAGCAGGGATGGATGAGGCAGCTCCAGGCTCCACCTGAAAAGACCTTCAGCCTGCCTTGGCATCCCCCCATACCCACCAGCTGTGAGGTATCAGGCGCTGGGCTAACCTGTCCCTCCTCAAGGTAATGTGAAGTCATTAGCTAATTAATCCCTATTCCCTCTCCATGGCAGGGAGGAGTACTGGCTCCATGCCAAACCCAAGGTGTGAGGAGCAAGCAGCTCCTCACCTTACGCTGGATGAGGTGGCAGAGCTAGTGTGGAGGGCTCCAGCATCCCGAGCCCTTGGTGCAGCCGGGGACAGGGCAGCAAGCCCAGGGGACCAGACTGCACCATCTGTTTCCTCCCATCGAGAGTCCCTAGGGCAGCACAGAGGGTCAAGGTGCAGCCACGAGAGACTGAAGGGAAGCAAGGTGGCTGTCCCCACGCAAGGGGGGACAGTGCGGGTGGCAGGCCACGGAGGGAGGAGAGTTTCCCAGACATCAGAGATCTGATGGGAGCAAAGAGCCAGGAGCAGATCTGTAGCTGGCATCGGCATGGGGCTATCGCTGACAGAAAAGGGCTGGGAGAGGGAGTCAGGGGCAGTCAGAGCCCTCATGGGGATGGATGTGTGGTGGGTACAAGGGACCACACGATGGAACAGCATGACAGAGTGTGTGGAGAAAGGCAGCTGGAGGGAGGTGCCCCCTCCATCACCAAATACCCAAGCGTAATCTAATCCAGCACATCTTCCCTTTCCCCTGCATGCCCAGCTGATGGACAAGGCTTTCCCAGCCAGAATCACGACCCCGCTCTGCTCTGGGGCTCACATGGGCTGGCGGGATGCTGCTGTGGTGGGCTGTAGCTACAGCCTGTATCTCTAAATCTTCTCTGCTTTTTAGGTCACTTTGTTCTGCTCATAAATCCTGGCCTTGTCATACAAACCATAAATCTTCCTCTCCAGTCAGCATCATTTTTTTTCCCCCTCGTATTGTTAAAATAACAGGGTCAGAATGTTTAAAATCCAGATTGTTGCATTTTCTGCAGTTTTGGCTCATAATAAGTATTCTCTTCCTCTCTGGGAATCTGCCACAAACTCATAGCCAGACAGTATTGCTTGGGAACCTGAGGGGAGAGAGGAATGGGCAAAAAGGAATCCAAAGGATGTGCTGAAATGATCTGCCACTCACATACCCCCCCCACACATATGCACAATCCCAGGCATGCATGTAGTGCACCCAGTGCACCTACACGCTGCAGCCTTGCCTTCCCTACCTGCACACACCTACCGCCTTGCTGGCACCCCGCACCTGCCGTCGCTGAGGCACAGCTTTGCGCAGATCAGAGCTGCATCTCCTCCCTCCGTTTCTGACCCCCAGATCCACCCCCAGATGCCTGGCAGGGTACCACACAAGTAGTTCCTATCCTCCCCCTTGCCAAAAAGGGCTGTTCACCCAAACCTGCCATCCCAGCTCAGTGCTCTGCGGCTTTCCACCCTCCCTGGTGCCAGGAGTACCTTCTCAGCCACGTCTTTACCCAGCTGTGCTCCTCACGCCTTCCTGCTGGGTCCCCATCCAGGAGGAGCAGCACCTCTCCTCTGCTGCCTGCCCGGGCAGGGGGAGAGACTCTATGAGAGTTGGGTTCATGCGTTGGCACAGTGGGAAAAAGCCTCTGCTAAGCACCAGGTACGAGGGCAGCCCTGCATGGGATCACGAGCCTGCCAACAAGGTGTGTGTGATGGCGCAAAGCCAGCGCTCCCACGCTCAGCCAGCCTGGAGCCCGCAGAAGTGCGGTGAAGCATCCCTGTGTATCTGCATTACAGTCCTCTTCTAAATGACCGTACCACTAGTGTTTCTGCAGGTTTCATGTGAAAGGCTGTACTCACTTGGGCATGCAGTCAATACTCCTTTCGAGCTTCATCACTCACTGTCTGGCTCCGGGCTTTATTTATTGCACAGCATCAAATCACTGAGCCAAAGACAAAACCGGCTTGCTCCCTCGTGGCCTTTTTGGTGGGCATTCCCAGTGATCAAGCTTTAACAAAATTAGCATTGCTTCTACCTTTGGAGGTGATATTGCTGTCTGCGGTTCGTGCAGGAGAGGCAGAGCCATAGCAGCTGTACAATCAATAGTACAGAGCACCGTGCAGGAACAGCCTGGACCTCAGTCTAGTTTCTAATCTGTCAGCACATCCTCTTCTCCCTCAGGGAAGAATTGCAACATAAACTCCAGGAATATACTCGTGTGTGAGAATGACCACAGATGGGGTGTAAGGCATAGACACAAACTAAAGAGTAAAGCCTGGGTTATCAGAGGTAATTCTCAATGGTGGTGACCTGTCCGAGAGAGCCAGAGCCCATGCTTTTAGACTATATATCATTTTATAGTCAATAACACACTGTACGATGTCAGTGCTTCTGCAAAGCAGACCCTAAAGTTGGGGCATCTAGAACAGGTGGAATTAACAATTAATGACAAAACCACAAAGTGACAGGACAGAAGATCAGTGGCTGGAGCAGACTCCAGCTTGCTGGGTGGTATTTAACAACCTTATATGTTCCTTCTCTGCCTACCCCTCCTGCCTCATTTACCTCCCAGCCTGTGCAAGAAATAAAGCCAGGTTCCTGCAAACTGCAGCCCGCTTTCCTGCCCAGCCCCTGCCCAGCCCCAGGGCGGTTCTGGTGTGTGTGCTGAAGTAGGGGGGCCCTGAGGAGAAGACGCGGCAGAGTTGGACTCTGTATCTCAACATGCACATGACAAGGGTGAGCTGAACTTGTGCTGGGGTGACAGAGATGAACTCTATGTGCATGCATACATATGTGTATATATATGCATGTTGCATACATATATATATATGTGCGTGTATTTCTTTAGTAGTACTTTCCCTCTTTAAGACCTGAAGCTCCACAGTAATTCCAGTATCCGCTTCCCTCCAGACTCCCATCTGGAGCAGTTATTTTTCATTATGAGAGAGAAAAAAGGAAGCATTTACTAGGCATGATTACTTTCCCCTAAAGGAACCAGCCATCCATTTTGCCAGTGGGCTTCACAACTGCTTGCTGGGAGGGAAGCATAAGAGACAGAAATGCTGGGTTGGCTTGGAGGACTCTTTTGCCTTCCTTTGAGCCCTGTCCAAACTTTCTCCAGGCAGCCCAAGACGCCACTGACTCAGCATCATTAACACCAGCAGAAGCAGAGGAGCTGTAGCTTATGTGATCCACTGGCCCACAGTCAGGGCAGGTATCTGGGTGCTGTCTTAAAGTTTTAGCATCTGTGGAGCTTCAGCCAATGATTGCAACTTGTGGCATGTACAACAAAACTATGTTCGGTGCTCACAGCCAGTTCTCTTAAGTGTTGCTCTAACCACAGTGCTGGGATGAGGCAATTTTTACTTAGGCTTGAGCTGAGTAGCCCTGAAGATCTTCCAGTACAGAAAAGACACCTTCACCCAAGAACATCTAAGGCATCACACGGGCCATGGCTGGCATTGCCCATTCCCTGATGGGTCTGTGGAGTAGCTGGACCCATGTTGGAGACCCTGGGGTGGAGGGGAGTACCAGGACAAGGGGACCTGTTGCCACACTGACATCCCATGTCTGCCAATTGTTTCACACCTACTAGTTTTGGAGCTGCTGCCCCATCTCCTTTCCTTGCAGAGAGGCCAAGAGAAGAGGACCAGCTTTGCTTAGCTGCAGCAGGAGTCAGCACCCTCAATAGCTGCAGGCCTGGGGCGGGAAGGAGAGGTTTGGGGAAGGCGGCAGCAGTGCTGGGTAAGGGCACATCAGGGGAGGGCTCTGTTCCCTTCACAAGGCTCGCTCAGCACTAAGTGCCCCAAACCTGTCTGTGCCATGTCCTGTGCCCAGCCGCCACGGTGGGGTTTGAGCAAAAACTGAGAAGCCTTCCCCAGGGACCTAACCAGATGTTTTGGGAAGACCCAAGGGTCGAACACTGGCACGTGCCTCAGTGTCCGGCAGCAATACAAGTTCCTCCCTGCCCCAGCCACTGTGAGCACAAATTACAGGCTGCACCTTGTCATCGCGACCCGGCACAGAGGGACACACAGGCTCACCCACTCTGAGTACTGCAGCTTTATTTGAATGAATCAATCCATGTTGAGAGTCTATAGGTTACATGGCGGGTGCATCAGGGTGGGGGTGGGGGGAGGCGGTGGATGAGGCAATGCTTATAAAACATCTCACCCTGTTTAAAAGGTTCAGTTCAGTCCCTTTGTGTTTTGTGCTTTTAACATTGTGGACGGCTTGGTATCGTGGCAGCGAGAGGGTCCCAGCTCCGCTCGATGACAATGATGGCACCCTACAAGATGTGGAGCAGGGACAGGGATAGGACAAGATGTGGCGGCAGTGAGGGAGGTGGGTGGAGAATGGGGCTCTGTCCCAGGGTCCCCACACAGGATACTGATGGGAAAAAAACCCAATAGACACCAGAGGACCCCCTTATCCTCCACAGTATCCCCAAATACACAGAGCCTGCATGTAGCTCCTTTTGGGGGTGTGTTTCTAAACGCTTCTGTCAGGTCAAAGCATACTTTCTACTGGCCTCGACGACCTGGAAGCACGAGGGTGGTGTAGTCCCACTGGCACTGGATCCCACTGAAGTGGCTCACTGTTGGGCCTGAGCTGGTTCTCCCTGCCCCTTGCAAGTTGAGGACGGGATTTTGGTGTGATCCCCTTCTATGGGATCCAGGGATGAAGTCTGCTGATGATCTCTCCAGGCTGGAAATGAAACACTTGGTGAGGATACATATGGAGCAGGGGGGGTGGAGTGAGGAAGTGTGGGAAACACTGTCTGACACTCACTTCTGGCCAAAGGCAGGAGCTGCCACAGTTGCTTCCCCATGAGACAGTCGTATGTTGGGTGACAGCCCCTTTCCTCCACTATGTACATTGCGATACAGGCAGGATGGTTGTGGCTGGGAAAAAAGACCCAAGCAAAACCATGCTGACATCAAATTTATCATCCCATGGAGAGATCAGAGACCGTCTCCATGCTGTCAGGCAACAGCTATGACCAAAACCACAAAGAAAAGCCATGTATCTCTAGCATCCACAGCTTTTGGGGAATATCCTGAGAGATGAATGCATGCCGTGGAGCCCTCTGGGTGAGATCGTAAAACTAGAAGTTCCCAAGAACTGGGAAAACAGGCCAAGATCATCTATTCAAAAGCACTGACACTAGGCCACTTTACCTGGCGTTGATGCCACCAGTTACATCAATGCACAGAGAAGCTGGGGATGGGGAGCAGAGAAGGACAAATATCAAGGTTTGATGAGAGCAGGAGGTCACCTCCAGCAAACTCTTGAGAGAGTCGTCTTCTCTCAGGATGTTACGTACCAGGGCCTCCTGGAAACAACCAAATAAATGCACAGGAAAGCTCCTTTGCTCCCAGTCTGTAAATACATTTCTCCACCAGCATCTGAATTTTCCCAGGGGAACCTCCAGTGCTCACAAGTCCCTTGCTGCTCAACCTCTGTGCGGTACACGATGCCGCCTATACAAAAGACCTAAAATACTGACCCCAGCCAATGCTTGTGGCATTTCAAAGACAGAACAAAATTGATTTTCTCCTCTCACCACAATTTAGGTGCTGAGGTGACCATGCTGCTACAGCCTCTCCTGCATGTTGCTCTGTTTATTCATACCCATAGCTGGTTCTTGAGGACAAGGCCCAGTGACACAAGATATATTGTGTCCCTGCCTTGGAGGGTGCTCAAGGTTAAAGTGTGGACAGTGGGAGAAAGGAAAGGTGAGGGCTGGCCGGAGATGCTGCTGCCTCCAAAAAGGGCCATTGAAGTCCTGTCTCCTCCCTGCCGCATTGCTGGCAGCTGCAACACACCCACACCTCATTTTTCAGCTCTGATCTCTTTACAAGCTGCTAAGATAAACACCTCACCAGCGCTGGACCTACACAGTGCAAGCAATACCTGGAGACAGCTTCATCTCGGCGCCGCATTATATGTCACAGTCACCGGAAGAAAACCTGTCGGTGCCTGCCCGCAGAGGCAGACAGGGAAGCGGGGCTGCACTCGCTCTCGGCTGGTTTGGGCTCAGCCCCGAGCAGATATAACGCTGAGGGCAAAGGAGTCACTGCTCACCCACAGTGGCTAAGCGGGACTGCTGATGTCTGGCATGTTACAGCTCCTGCCCTGGGCCCGCCTTTGCTGATGATCTGAGGCACACCATAGTTATGCAAGTTTTGAACATCTAGGAGTAACTCTCCATTATAACAGCTGGGTTTTAAGCAACGGGAAGTCACATCACTGCCTGAATGGTAGGACCAGAGCCCAGCTCCCTCAGCCAAAGTGGACCTCCGTTGGCTAGCAGCACGCGGGTCTTTTGACCTGTCTGGTAGACAGGACGTATGCGTATGCAGGGTGGTGGAGCAGCCAGGTACACTTCACTTGGCTCAATGCTTCAGGCAAGGACCTGGCCGTTGTAACACAAAGCACAGCCAGCTTTGGGCGCCGGCACTGCTGGGGGTACCGGCACTGTGTGAGGGCTGTCCAGTTGCCTCTGTATTATGCTGAGTTTAGGCCACCCTGGGGGTAAAAAATCCCACTGGAAGCCAAGCATTCATAGCCAAATTCCCCTTTAGGACAACCGTTAATGGAAGCACAAAATTTTGCCTCCTTCCACAGGAGAAAATGGTTTACAGACCATACTAGACCCATGCAAAACTTGGATTTACCACAGACCTTCACAGCTCTCCACAAAAACCTCTGTTTTATCCATCTTCCCTTTTGTAACAGCTGCCAGCAAAGATGATATCTCTCCCTCACTTCTTCCCTTGTTCTCTGCCCCATGCTGGAAAACCCTCACCACGAAAGGCAGGAGAGGGAAAGGCAGCGCTCGTGTGCTGGGACCCGAGCACTACCTCCCTTTGCAGCTTCCCCGAGGGATTACGCATGTGGGCACAGTGGGTTGCTCGGCTTCTTCACACACAGATGTGCTGAGGATCTGGATCAGCACATTTTACTAGTACAGGTCCATCTGGGAAATCTGGTCTAAGGGCTTTTTCCTAGTCTCCATTGCTGCAGGTCAGAGCCCGCTGCCTGCCACCAGTGAAACGAAGGACAACAGAGCGTGGAGCTCATCTTTCCCCTCTCCTTCTCACAAAGAACACAAACAAGCTCTGTTCCACCCTCTCAGTCACCCATGGGGCTGTTGTGAGCCCTCTTCTACCTCTGAAGAAGCCATGATGTGACCCACACTAGGTCCCTGATGGAGCCAACACACGCTCTGTAGTGCTCCTGTCTTGCTGTTCCACCACCACCACCTCAGGCTGTGTCAGGGCTGGGGGGAGCAAGACGGAGAAGGTGCCAGACCAGATGTAGGTGATGCAGAGTGTAACAAGTCCCACTTATCAGTGGGACCAAGCCCCCCCCATCCCCTGCAGCCACACAGCAGAAAGACATGGTGAGCCCTGCTAACCTGCTGTTGGTCTCTGGAGCTTTCTCTCCTTTTGAGGAAGGGTGCTTGACGGCAAAGAAGCTGAGCATGCACCTTATACCCAACCCAGGATCTAGATGTCAGGCACACATCTCAGTCATAAAGGAGCGGGGTGGCACTGCTCTTCCATCGACAAGAGGTGTCCTGGAGATTACAGCTCCCTGCAAGCTGAATCCTCTCCCTCTCTGGAACTGCATACTGGGTGAAGGTAGCCCTGGGCTGTCCTGCAGTACTCCTTGGGATGTTTAAGGCCTCCAGGGCACAAGTGGCTGTCTCTGCTTCGATGTGACCATACCAGGCTGTGAGTAGCCATCGGAAGACTCCAGAATCCCCCTATGGTGGGCTAGGTGGTGACGGCAAGCCAAACTGGCATGTCTCTTATTCCCAAGGGGAGTACTGAAAAACACATACATACCACAGCTATCATTTGGGATGCTGAGTGTACTGGGGCTATTCAGTTCCCTGCTGGAAACCACCAGCTGCCAGTTATTACCATGGAGTGTAAATTGGGTCCTGTTAAAATGCAATTTCCAGAGCTCTCCAGCACTTGTTTTTCTGCAAATGCCTTTTGTCTGCATTAAACACCTTCCCAGGCTGAGCGGGATGAGCAGTTATCGGTGGGGCCAAAGCAAAAACACATGGTGGCAACACCTGGCGTCTCCTGCAGCCTGCATAGAGTCCTGCTGCTGTACGCTTGTTCTGCGAACAGGGGTGCACCTGCATTGAGGGCAGCCTGGAAAAGACACGATGTCAGGGCAGTTTAAAGGAGAAAGACCGAGGGACCATAACTGGTCTCTGCCAAAGCCAGCAGTGTGAGAAGGCCTCTCTTTCGCACAGGAGATACAACTTCTTGTCCTCACCATAACGCAGGGTCCTGCTCCCTGGGTGCAAGAGCTGGGCATCACTTGGGCTGCGGTACTGCGTCCCACCGCACCCAGCGTAAAGCACAGAGCCCACGGTGATGTGTCCCTCCGTGCCGTTGTTAGGCCGTCCAAAGGCACACAGGAGGCAAAGGCATGCTGCAGCATTTCCAGGGGAAGATGGATATCTGCAGGACTCTGACAGACAAAGGGGACTGAAACAGCAACACCCTGAACTCTCTGCTTTAAGGCAAAAGTTGACCTCTTTGAGCAGGGTGAGGTGACACCCTTTACCCCATCTAGGAGCAAAAGTGCCCCGGTTCCTTTGTTTGTCACTGCCGGGGGCAGGTGGGGTCCCTCAGGGCAGCGTGAAGGAGCCCCTGGCTATTCCCACAGGTAAAACTCCCTGCCTCAGCCTCACTGGGAGCTGCTGGGGAGCAGGGCTTGCTCCTGCCAGCGCCTCGCACAGGGACCGATTCACGCTGGAGACAGGGCTCGCGGCAGCGACGGTGCGATGGAGGGAGGGATGCTTCTCCCAGCTACGCCGCTTGTGCTGCCAGTGACCGTCCCTCCCAGGCTGAGAAGCGCAGGGCACCAACCCAAAAGCAGGGTGCTTTTCCTGGCACAGAGTGATAGGGACGGGCTGAGGAGGAGGAATCCAGACCCTGCTCTCCCTTTGGTACTAAAGCATTTTCGTGTCGTTCTGGTGTAGTGCACCCACAGGGTTTCGTAGAGAAAGAAATTAGATTTCCACATAGCAATAGGGAATAAAATGCAGTTTGCATCATGTTTACTACACTCATTCATACATCCATAAATTATTTTTGCAAGAAATTGACTGGCCTAAACATCTGAACTCCCCCCCTTTTTCCCTGATTGCTGCCCTATTTCCTTCTAGAATAAATCTACTTCCCAGAAGAAGGGCTCCATATTGCTGCTGCTGCTACAGCTGCTCTTCAGGCAGCACGCTGCACGGCTCTGCTGGGACAGCTCTGCACGCATGCCAATCACAGCGAGTTTCCAAACCGTCTGTGCACTAAGCAAAGTTTTTCATATAGATGAAACGTTTTTTTTTCACTCCCATACGGCTGGGAAGAGTTGCGCTCAGGCGTTCCGAATTACTTAACTCCACATCAAATGAAACATATTAGCTCCATCACTTTCCAGTGGCTGATCTATGTGGAAGAAAAATAGTCTATTACTATTACCAGCCAGGAGTTGCTTTTCAGAGCAAGCGGCGGGAATTGATGTTCATATTGTTAAAAGCCATGGATTAAAGTCCTGGTGATGACCTGTTATTGGGACTTGCACTGAACTGTGGAAAATTATAATAAAAGAAGTATATTTTTCAGAATACAATGAAAAACTGCAAAAAGAGGTTTCAAATGGAACTTTCTTT
Organism: Aramus guarauna; assembly: GCA_013400195.1. NCBI lineage: Eukaryota > Metazoa > Chordata > Aves > Gruiformes > Aramidae > Aramus > Aramus guarauna. The sequence continues at coordinate 327,825 of VXBL01002906.1, read as the reverse complement.
GTAAGCCCCACTTGTAACTACATAGTAGCATTCACTACTTCTAATATCTACAACTTATACCCAGGAGCCTGCACACTCACATATTTTCTGTGGGCTACCCTGAAAAAAAAAAAAGAAAAGAAAAGAAAAGAAATTGAGTATATATCGGCTAACACCCACACAGCATTCTTCCTAATGTATTTCTACAACTACCAAGCAGAGGTCTCCTTGTAAATAAAAGCAGTCTCTTAAATTTATATTGCACTCTTCTTCTGCAGGGACTTTCATACTATGTACAGGAATAATCTCCACCATCACTGAAATGCAGCCAATTCCGGAGTGGAATAAAGCAGCTACTCGATAGGCACAGAGCAACATAAAACATCAGGAAGAGAAACGCAATGTACCCAGTTGGGACTACAACAGATATTTAAGAAGACAGTCTGTAATTAAGTTTAAGGACTGTAATTTAACCAGAACATTGTGAAAAGTGTGAGAGGAACTTTAATTGCAAGGGGTAAGGAGCATGGCTTTACATCTCACCTGGGATGCATTACCACCGCAACGAGAATTGCCCCCTCCAGCATGGGGCTGGGGCAGTATCCCACAAATACACTGCCCTCAGAGAGGAGGGGCACTGCCTCCCCCCGACCCCAGCATTGCACAGATTCTCCTTGTCGCTGCTGAAGTGCCTCTTTCCTGTGCCACACTCTCTCAGCACATCTGCCAGGGAAATGAGGTCCTTCCTTTCGTCTTCAGTACTTCTGACAAGCTGAGGCACTTGGGTTAATGACTTTCCCCCAAACTCACCACCAGCTGCTTTCTAGCCAGAGATAAAGGAGCAGAGGTCTAAGCGGAAAGGGGCTCCCTGAGACTTTTACTGAAGTTGATGGGCCCAAGCCTGAGAGCAAGAGAAGGCTTCACATCTGACTGGGGCGATCTGCTTGCTCTGCCCTGGACCCACTGCCACCTACGGGCTTCCTGCCCCCTGCGCTGTGGGTTGGCTTGGTGAGGCACTTACATCCTCCCTCGCAGGAGCTGGCAGCAGGGCAGAGACACCCTCCCTGCAGGTGTCCCTTTCTAAAAATGTGATGCCCTTTTGCTGGCTCTTGTCGCATAGAAAATGCTTTGTCCATGATGCTGAACCTCCAGGCTGCACCTCCCCAGCCCCACAGCACCTCTGCTGCCCACCAAGCATCAGCAAAATGTGCTTGTGTGACCCTGGCTAGGCAGCCAGTAGAAGCAAGGCCACAAGGGTCTCTGCCTCAGAGCCTAGAAGGTGAGACGGTTGCCCTGGGCTATCTCTTACCGATGGGGAAACACTCCTGTCTCCACCTTCTGCCCAGCAGAAGCCCCCTGGAACCAGCAACGTAACACCAATGTTTTGCGGCTGACGGATCAGGAGCCATCATGAAGCACCCAAGGGCCCCTGGAAAGCACTGTCTCTTTCCTAGGAGTGAAAGCGGACTCTTATCAGGAGTGGGGGATGATTTCTGGCCTACAACAATCAGGGAAGAAAGGAAGAGCATCAGACTGAAAGACCTCATCTAAAAGATGATAGTGGCACTGGCTGCCCATGAAAATGGCAACAGACTGCAAGAAGCAGAATTGCTCCTGGCACCCACAGCATCCCATAACGCTGCCTGGCCCTGGGACACAGGCACAGGTCTCCCGGCCAAATATGTAGTGTGATTGAGGTCTGGGCTCTGGAGGGAGGTGTGGAGTCAGAAAAGACAGAGTCCTCATTCTTGGAAGTACAGAAAAGCAACAGGAGCAAGGGAGACCCGTACCATCCCCTCTCTCTGGTCCCTCAGAGCTGATGTCCTTTCTCTCTCCAGTGGTGACCGGGGAGCAGATGAACACCCTTCCAGGAGTTGGGTTTTGAGACTTCAAACTGGATCTCTTGGGAGTTAAATAAGAGCTTTCTCCCACCATCAGTGGAGAAAATGAGGCACTAGCTGTTGCTGGAAGCTGAGCGATGCAGGAGGCAGCCAATATATTCAGGTGATTTTAGACAAACACAGTTGTCTTAGAGAAGCTGATATATTCATCAGAAATGGGGAAGGAGCCATGGGTACTGGGGGCTCCGGTGAGAAAGCTCATCGTACACCTGTAGCGCCTCAGATATGGAGTTTGGATGGGGTGTCCCTTAGGGGGAAGAGTCCCACTTAACTAAAGTGCCAGAGCATGGGCTAGTAAACCCCAGTCCAGTCCTGTGGGGCTAACTCTGCCCTGTGCAGGGAGGTAAGTCATGCCCAGAGCTGCTGACACTTGCAACAAGGCAATCGGCTCCCATTTGGCCAGCGTGGGGCAGAACCTTCTCCTGGGCATTCATCTGGAGCAGCATGTGCCTCCACCCTGAGGAAGTCTGCAGCAGAGAGAGACACCCAGCTTTACTGTTTCATGATGCCAGCAAGAAAAAGGTGAATTTCCCTGTTCTCCAGTGGCAAACAGGGCCACAGTTCAGCACAAGTTCACCCCTCTTTTGGGTCAAGCTTCCTGCCTCCATTCTTCCTGGGGCACTTTCCTGCCTGTTCCACCTTTCAGCTCCTCTGCCCATTACTTTGGCAGCAGAAGCCGAGTGCCTGCAAGACCCCACATGCTGACAAAATTCAGCCACCTCTCCCCTGAGCAGCGATGCTGTTGCCACGCTTTGCCCACCCTACTGCTAATGCACTTTGCGTGCTAAAAGGCCTCGGAAGGTGAGAGGACAGTATCGGAGCTGCCTGAACTGCTGGCCCAGGGTCTGGTCATGGACACGGGACCCACTGTTTGACTGAAGAAGGTTGAAACGCCTGACTCTTCCCACAATCCAAAAAGCTTGAGGTGGGGGGAAGTTAAGCAACGGGATAAAAGACCAAAATAAATAAGTAACAAAAGAGAGGCAGAGAAGCAATCCTGGGCTTAGGGCTGAAGCAACTGTCATCCCAGCATTCACAGGGGAAAGCCAATGTGCAACTACTCCCCCCTTCCCATCCCGTCCCACCCTGCCCCATCCCTCAGCCCCACAGAGACACTTTCTGTCTGCAGCTCAGACCTGCTCTCATAGTTTCTCCACCCAGCAAGAGTGCTGAGAGAGAGAAAGAGGCGCTCAGAGGCCAATGCTGCAGCCGGATCCAGCCGGGACTTCTCCACCCCTCAGCGTGGTCCACGTGATGGGTCCATTCCTGCTCCATCTTCTTCAGGCTGGCAGGTGAGAAGCACAGAGCGGTGGGGAAAGGTCAAAGCAAACCACACAGGGGGTAATTAAATACATGAGAGCCTGGAAGATGCGAATGGATGGAGACACTGAAGCACATGCGGTGTGAGGCAAGATGCTCCGGCCACCGGCAAGCGGGGCGGCTGCTGCCCCACTGTCGAGGCCGGCGTTACTGCAGGGAGCTGCAGCTGGAGCGGGGCAGCCCCAGCCAGCGGGAGAGCATGGGGAGACCAGGGGAATACTGCGGTATATCATCCACTAAGCTGTGGGCTCTGCAGTAAAGAAGGTAACTGTTCTGGTAGAAACTTGTGCTTTAATATATTTTTGTTTGTTTGTTTTTTTAAAACAAGTTCCCACTTCCCTGAGGAAGCCCTGTCCGACATTCCCAAGGAAACATGGGGGTGTTTTTTTCCTCCTTCATTTGCTCTTCACTTTTCTTCATTCCTATTATTTGTCTTTCATTCCTTCTCTTCTGTATGTTTCTTTCCTTCCTTCCTCTCTCTCTCTCACTCTCTCTCATGCACGTGCTTTTAAAAAAATTTTGTCTTTATTTTTTAATTTTGTTCTAGACATTATGACTTTCTCAAGGAGTGCTCCAGTTCTGAACCAGATCCCTTTGCGTGGTCATGCCTGTCAGTCTTTGGTAACATATGGACACTTTGGTGTGCCAGTGAGGTGGGGAGGAAGAGGAGCAGAGGTGGCTGAGTAGGAAAGGAGCAGGAATGTCTCGGTCCGAAGACAGGAGCGCTCGCTTGCCATCATCTGAGCAGCATGTAAAGGAAGAAAGTCAATGGGCCACAAAGACAAGGGCTGTGCACGGCCGGGATACCGCTTCCTGGAAGAGCAACCGCTGCCAGCCAAGAAGAGAGAAAAAGAATTAGTGATGGGATGGATCCAGACCTCATCAAACAAGTCAGTGCACATCAGCATTTAGCCTCTCCTCCCACCGCAAACCATGAAGCACCTCCCAGATCTATTGGAAGACCTTTCTAGCCTTCCTTGGACATTCTCAAGGCTTCCCAGAATTATTTCAGCTTGGGAGAAAAGGCTGAATCTCAGTTACTTTTGCAATTCAACCCTCCTTTCTTCCCCATCTTTCTTCAAGATTCAACTTGAGTGAAAAAAAAAAAAAAGGTTTTGCTTGTGTTTTGGTTACAGCTTGGCCATCCTAGGCTGAAACAGACATTTAACTGCACCTGAAATTTTGAAATTTTTGTGATCTGACTATTTTGATGTTTTGTTTCCCTTTTCACCTTTGGAGTTAAGAAAATTGCTGAAAGTGACTCTTCCTCAGCAGAGTTTTTTTCCTTCAAAAATAAGACAAATTGAACCTTGCTTGCAAGTGCCTGTCTGGCTCTGGCTTGCATACGCTGAACATCTTCTCTCCTGCCCACCCGAGGCACGCTATCAAGGGCACAGGCAAGACTAAGGCACAAGGCACACCAGTGATTCCCACTCAAGGACTAATGCCTACGTAATGTTTATGCTCCTTGCTATGGCTTCAACCTATGGTGCACCTCAGTGAGAGCGTGATTGTCTCCATTTCTGCAGTGCTGGCATCAGGATGGACTGGAAAGGGGCTGGTGAGAATTAGCTCAAGCACCCACCGTCAGGATCAGGAGGGAGGTGATATACAACTTGAGTAGCTTGCTCCCATCCTGCACGTGCAAAACCCTGTCTGGCTGTGCCTCTCTGCTCAGGGGGCAATGGGAAGAAGCCCAGCCCTCCCTGGCTCCAGGCTCCAACAGGCAGATTTTTTTCCCTGGAGAAGGACTGACTTAATGCTGCAGAGGCATTTAGAGCCTGCAGAAGGTGTCTGCCTTTCCAAAACTCCCATATCTAGGGTTTCCAGGAAATGAGACATTGCAGAAGCCTTTAGCTTCTTGGGGATGACATCCCCACCCCAACATACTGGTGCAGGCTTCAGCATGCTGGTGTCTGGCACCACAGTCCCTACAGGATCTGGTTGATCCTCTGAGCTCTTGCTAATCATGACTATAAAAAACAAGTTCAAGGTCTTGACAGCCCTTTTGCTAATGCAGTTGACCCATCTTGTTGAGTGCCACCAACGCCTCAATGTGCTCTGAAATTAGCTGCACATCCCTAGCATGTGCATTCATGTGTAGACTCCCACTGACTCGTTTTTCCTCTGAGGCACACACACTCTCACCCTTATTCGGTCCAATTGGCTTCCTTGGACAGTCCCCCTTTTTCAGAGTGACGTCATCAATGGCAATGTCCCCCTCGTAGCTCGTGCCCCGGACACCTTCGAAGATGATCTGCAAACAGAGCACGGGACAGAGCCCATCATGACGCTGCAGTTGTGGGGGACCCGTCCCGTGCTGCGGGGCCCTGCAGAGGTGAGCAGGCCACAGACCAGATCTTATGAGGTCCACAAGTGAACGACTCCTTTCTGTGTCTCCAGCACACATAGGATCTGAGAGCCAACCCCACTGCTTAAAGGACCAACCCCTGTGCTCTGAGCGTCTGTAGAGTAATAAAGGAGCACGTAGAGCTCTGCTTTATTAAGTGTGCTGCACTAACAAACCAACCCATACTGAAAACTGTTCGCAACAGTAACTAAATCCTTATTTATTATTTTAAAGTACCCAAAAGCATGCTGGGCATTTTGCCACAGTGCCACAACTTACTGGCCTGCACAGACCTAGCTCTCACAAACTAACATATTGTGCAAAAACATCAGCAATAAAACATACAGTAAGAAAGCAGCCCACTTCCTGGGTACGCATAAACAACTGGATGAGCAGATCCAGAGTGCCCAGCTCCCGTTCACAAGCTGTCCTACAGTCCTAAACCAAGAGGACACTGGGGGTGGCTCTTGCAGCACACGCTCAAAGCACCTCTAGCGCTCCAAGTCACTTTACACCAACAGGCCAGCATCCCTCAGCTGCTCAACATCAAGAGACCTGTCACACAGACCTGGTACCAGAAGGAGCTCTTTCCAGGTTGCAAAGATCAGAAAATTTGTAGTGCCAAACGGATGCTTGCACGTAACAACTTTGATTGGCTCCAGAGAGAAGTGGATTTGATTTCTGTGTATTCATCAAGCTCTTGCCCTGCCCCAGTGACCCTGGGGGTGGAGAGCTCCCAGTGCCCTCCCTGTGCGTGACCAGCCCCTGTGCCATGGAGGCAGATGTCTGCTGAGAAGTCCCCTACAGCCCATGGCACATGGACAGGACAGGTGGCAGGCGGCAACTTGGCTGTGGACCTGACTTACCTGGAAGGGCCCGGGTGGGTTGATGGGCACGTGTGCTTGCTGCCACATGTTCCCCCGGTTCCCACTGAGTGACCAGACCTGGGTGTCGATGGCTCGCTTGTTCCGCACACGAACTAGCAGGTTCAAGGAGCCTGTAAGAGAGAAACTGGGTGCTGGTGTGACGGGGCAGGCGGGTAGCCCAGCCTGCTCGGCTGGTGCCTGGCGTAGCTCTGGGGCTCAGCCTTGAGCCGCAGCTGTATGCCCAGCCGTCCCAGGGACAGCCCGCAGAGCCCCAGCGGTAACCTCTGGAGGGAGCCAGCTTTCTCCTGGCTTGATGGGTAAGTGCCACTGGCAATGTTTCAACCACCTCGGCTATCCAAGGGAGGACACAGACCCAGAGGAAGACAGAAAGGACAGGATGATGAAGAAGCAGTCTGTAGCATGGCACAAGAAGGGGGTGACAGAGATGCTAGCTGCAAGGGACCTCTAGAGGCATCCCATCCAACGTCCTGCTTGAAGCTGTCTCCAGCTCTACATGAAGGCAGCATGGCTTTGCCTGGCCAAGTCTTGAAATTCCCTGAGGAAAGTGACTTTTCCTAATGTCCAGTATGAACGTCCAGTGCTACCAGTTGCGGCTGCTGTTCCCTATTATATTGTTTAATACTACTGATAAGATTTTGGCTCTGTTATCTTTGAAATTGCCCTTCAAATAGTTGGAGGCCAAGGGCTGATAGCAGCCTCCTCTTCGCCAGTCTGAGCAAGTCCATCTCCCTCAACGTCTCTTCCCCAGGACTTCTGCTCCTGGCTCTTGATCATCCTGATCCCCCTCTACAGTTTCTCTACATCCTACTTGAACTGTGGAGCCCAGGACACATGTTTGCCTCTCCTCGTTCACCACTAACACCTGATGTATGCTATGCAGCTTACAGCCCTCACCCTGCCCTGGCCATCAGCTGTAGGAATACGACTTGTGTCCTCAGTTGCCAGCTGCCCTGGAAGCAGCCTTGGAGCGAGCAGCCGTTCTTTGCTTGTGCTAGGCAGCATTGCCTGTACCACACACACTGCCTGTACCATCCCTGCCCCACGTTTTCAGAGGAGCACAAAGACCCTGTGTATCAATGCTGACTTGAAGTTCTTTCAAAGCAATTCCCAAATAGTTTCATCTGCCATTAAACCAAAACCAAAGCCAACAAATCTCAATGCATTTCCAGTTCTCACTTTGAAGTGTCACAACCTGCTATCGTCCACCCACAAATGAAACCATCTCAGTTTGTCTTCCTGCAGCATCTTTTTAGTAATCCCCTCAGCTGACTTTTTTTCCTTTATATCTCTTTTTTTTTTTATTATTTTTTCAATTCAGCTGGCAAACCAAAAAAATCAATCACAACTCTAGTCATGCTGTTGCTCATCAGTGTTTCTGGTCTCCATACGCAGACATATTACACCTGAGAGCAGAAAGGCAGTAACAACCCTTACTTGTAAGTCCATAGTCTGTCTGTGCCTGGGATGCTGCATTCCCACCTGGGGAAGCCCTTCTGAGAGGCATCAATGAGACCTCAGGGGAAGAGACAGGGAAAAAAACTTTCCTACCTAACCTCCCTCCTTCACGATCCCCTGAAATTCTTCATTCTTGGCACATTGGCCTTGGGGGCACTGTGTGAAGGACAGGGACCTGGAAGTACCCCCAGTGAGCGCCTGGCTGTCAGGAAGCTGTGATACATCACAGGGAGTTCAGAGATGCATAATAAAAACGATAAAATGTTTAGATTCTGAGTGGCTGACTTACAAGAAAAGGTTAAAAGAATGAAATATGTGTATAATTTAGTGAACTGAGAAAAGAGGGGCATGTTATTGCCTGGAAATATTCAGAAGCATTAGCAATAAGTCTGGCTGAGAAAACTAGATGAAGGCCTGACCGGACAGGAAGAGTGTATTCAATTCCCTTCCCTGGTGGTACCTAGTTTGGGATGCACACCACAACCCAAGAGGAAGAGTGAAATAACTTGTTTCTCCCTCTAGAGAGAGAGACCAGATGGCACTGCATGACCTTGGGGAGACAAAGGCAAGTGAGTGGGATCTCCCTCCTGGAAACACGGTGCCAAGGACGAGAGAAGTCACTACGGGAGCCTCCGGCAAAACCAGCTTTGAGCCGCTGGTTTCCTGGTGTCCTCTCTACCCTCAGGAGCTTCCTACGAGGGAAAGCCTTAAGTCTTAAGAAGGATACCTAGTTTTCATGGAGGCCCTTGGCCAAACTGATGGCCAATGCAGGATCTACATAACCCCATAGATCAGTGTCAACAGGAATGTGTTCAGAACAGCTAGTTACAGATGCCAGAGTTGGTAATGTGAGGGACTGAGAGTGAATGAAGAATTAATCTGAAGCTGCTAGCAAGCAAGGATTAAAAACAACCGTTGTCTATTCCACCCTCATTTGGGGACCTGCAGCTAGGATCTGCCATGCAAGAGCCTGGCTGAGTAGCCAGCACTGGGACAAATCAGGCAGCAAATGAACTTTGATGCCCTAGGAAAGAAATGAAGGCGAGATAGAAAGAGACCCAGAGAAGCATCTGGAATGCAAATTAGTGCCCCCAAAGCATTGGCTGTGAATGCCTGGCCTAAACCCAAACCAAGCCTGAGCTGACAGCTGCATGTCCTTGCAGCATCAGGAAAAAAGTTTCAACCTTTTGGCCCCTGAATTCCCTAATAGAACAATACTGAATATGAGCAGGCATTCTTCAAATGGTTTGCAATTGGAAAGGAAGCTCCCTTATCTGCCCGCAGCATGCAGTGTTTCACCACCCCTGTCTACACATGGAAAATTGAAGGTCAGAAAAGATGAACAGTGTGCCCATGACTCTTACAAATCAATCAGAGTTGTGGAGTCAGATCTCATAGCCCTACCTGCAATCCCTGCTAAGTTACAGAGGCTCCCTGAGGCTGGGAGAGAACCACCCCCCTTTCCCAGTAATGCTGTCACTAGGAATGTGCTTCTGGGAGGCATGGCAGGGACTCCAGGACCTCAAACTAAACAGGGATGAACTCTCTACCCCATCTGAACTAGGTCCACAGTGTTGTAGATGCTAAAGATTGTGCAGGTCTTCTACTTTATTCCCTTCTACCATGTGTCAGTCTTCTACAGGCTGCCAGTCAAGTTTAAGGGCATGCAGCCTGTGAAGGAGGTACTTGGAAATGAACCTTCAGGTCTGAGCTCCAGGCAGAGCCATAAAGCATCGCAGTCCTGGACTACAGAAAGCTCCAAGTCATCTTTCCAATTCCTCAGAGCTCCTTTATCTCCATCTTTCAGTTTGGCCCCCAAAACCAACTGTGTGATGGAATAAGTGCTGCAGGGCTTTGTGTTTTCCAAGGGAAAGCTTTGGGTTCAGCCCACTGCCCTAAAATCAAATGTTGTTCCAGGATCCCACTTACAGTCATGAAAATCCATAGATTAAGTCTCAGGCTAAAAAGGAGGTGGACCCTATATAGATATTGACAGCTGTAGCTCCTGACCTCTGGTGAATTCACACCTGCCCATACCCACCTCCATACAATTTAGCAACACCCATCTTGTGCCTTGTTAACTATCTTCGCTCCCTGTGTAGCTTTCAGTGTGTCACACAAGTTCAGACCAAACTAGCTGCCTGATGCTTGTAAGGTGCCCTTCCTAGAGCACAGACTATATATCCAAATCCCACTTTGCAGGAGGTGGCCAATGCATGGCCCACACGTGTGGGGCGTGAGGAACCCATTCACAGCTGTGAAATGACTTGCCATGTGATCCTTAGCGAACTGCTTTTACTTACTTTTATCTGCTGACATGATACAATGATAATCAAGAAGGATAATAAAACTCACTTAGAGGGGAACTCAGAAGTATAGCAAACATTTTACGAGACCTGAGCAAGAAGACACTAGGGAACAGAAGTGCCTGAGCTCTTCTACCTTTCCAGTAGTCACAAAATGAAGAACGAAAGCGGGACCTGCTGTCCAACCCCCATGCCTCCATCAGTGGAGATGTGAAAGGCCCATCTGGGATGTTCTGCAGCGCCAGCTGTTGCAGGCACCTCTTTTGCCTGGTTTTATACTACAATCACGCCTAGTTTCCTGCATCAGAGTCCAAATCTAGCTGGCCGGCTTTGTTACCTAGTTCTGTCATTGTCTCCCCTTCCCTACCTCCCTCATCAGACGTGTCTGGCATTTCCTAAAGGCACCTGCTGGTGAGGGACAGGCAAAGACAGACCATCTATCTGCTGCTAAATCTCTCCAGCTGACTGGAGACAAACACAAGGGAAATCCCAGGACACCAGCAATCCTGTTGTTACCTCTCCCCATACAAGGCAGTCTTCGCATTTGTCTTGTAATCTGTATTATCCCTTCTTCCCAATCAAAGGGGAGAAGAAAGGCCAGTGACGAGTGATGAGGAATCAATTACAGGGAGAGTGAGCTGTACCTTCTGCTGGCTGCCTTTAAGACCAGAGCTGGCATTTCAAAAGAGTGGCACTCACACAAAAGAGCACCAGCTGGGCTGCCAGATAGAGTAGCCCAAGGGATGCCTTTAAATGTTACCTTCTCACAACAAGAAAAGGTCTTCTCTCAGTTTCCACAGGATGGGGACTTCACTGTTGCACTGAATAGCAGTGTAGATCCAGAAGAGCCGGCGCAGGTGGCACTGGGAGGGAGGCAGGGTCTGTAAGGGCAGGGCCATGGGCACAGTCCCTGCGGGAGGGCAGAGAAGGTAGAGGTTTCCTCAAGACCTCTGTGGGGCAGCTGGGGGGTGGTTAATGAGGGGTGGTGGGTGGGGAAGGGCCTAGGCACAGCTCAGTTTACATAGGTTGGATGGAAGGTGGGCAGCTGGAGCGGCTAAGAAGCAAAGGGAGGACGACGCTGAACGCTGAGAGATGAGATGCTGTGCCAAGTGCAGCAGAGCTCTGTGGGATGGGTAGGGAAGGCGGTCGGGGTCCACAGCCAGGAGCTGAGCTGGCTGCAGGCTCGCACACAGCCTGGTCTCACTGCGACTCCCTGCTGTGCTCCTGCAGCATCCCTGCTCCAGCATGGGGTGGTCTCAGGAGATCAGCTATCCTTGAGAAATCCTGGCTGCAGCCCCAGTATAGGTTTGGCACCCAACTGGGAATCCAGGACTAGAAGGCCCATGGAAACTCCCATGGCATATCTACTGCAGGCAAGACAGATTGAGATAAGCAGAAAATGATTCATAGCAAGAGATGTCCCGTGGATGGAAGGAGATACATGGCGTGGGGAGGACTCAGACCTTGTATAGCCTGGAGAGTCACTTGCAGACCCAGTGTGAAACCAGGCCAGGGAGAAAAGAGCTCTCACCTTTCTAACAGGGGCTCTGAGCACTTTCCTGTGTGGTTTAGTGTTAACACCACTGATCACAAACTAAAACCCCAAAGCTTAGCGTAGGCAAATGCTAGGACTGAATGACGGTCCCCAGAAAGAATCTATTACTGTTCATAATCCTTGCAACAAACACAGGTCTCTCTCCCTCTCGTATTTAAATGGATGTTGATGAAAAGCAGTCAGTGTCAGGCTGGTGTTCTCAGTTACAGTGCTGTGGGGGAAAGTTACCACTCTGAGAGCCAGAAAGCAGAGGGTGGAAAAATAGAGATGGAGAAATAATATCAGCTTGTACTGACTCGTAATTTCTAGGAATGTAAGTTGTCTTTGTGCCATGATAGGATGTATTTACTCTTTCGCGGTCTCTCATGATGCTTCATACATTAGCATATGTGGAGTAAGAATTAAAGCCTCTTGGCTGCTTTCCACTCCTAATTACAGAGAACTTTCTCTCTACATGTCTTTAATTGATGTCAGCTTGATGTGCAGGGTCCCCTGTGTCCAGTCCCAGGATCACTACACAGACCCCTTCCTGCAGCCACCGCTTCAGTAACTTCAAAGCGGGAGAGTTCAGAGATCTCATTGCTAGGAAGAGTATGGAGTCTTGGTCAGAGTTTGGAAAGCACCACTATCCCACCTCTACTCATGAGGCATCCCCACCGGCTTCAGAGAGGCACCGAGCATGTTCAGCGCGGTGCTGCAGGCCGGCTAATTGCTATGGGACACTCTTTCTGCTTCGTTATGGTGGGGAGGCTGTAGTGAAAGGGGTCAGGGGAATCAAAGCCTCCAGTTCCCTGCTATGGCTGGGACTTTCTGGAAATATAAACAGCAATATGGTAAGTTTTGATTGGCAGTGTTTATCCTACAACAAACCTGTGAAAATTACTTATATCTGGCTACAGGGAATTTTCTCTGGATTTTACTGTGGATTTAAAAAATCAAAGAAACAAACACATTTCCACCCCTGACCTCCTAAACCACCATCAAATGAGGATGGGCTCGAAGCAATATCCCCTGACACGGCAAAGCCAACTGTGCAGATTGATCTACGATCCATCGCTGTCTCACCTGTCTGGCATGCATATGAATTTTGGGACAGAGGGAATGGACCAGCAGAGAAGCAACAACACTGCACTGTAAAGAGGAAAAGTGGACATGTGGCTGGACCCCTCAGGGGGGACATGCTCATCAGGGGGACCTGGGGCATGCAGGCAGTGTGGTAAATGCAATGGTATGGTCATGTCTGCCTTGTGATGAGGAATGGGAGCGCTAACGGGGGGAAGGCAGGCAAACTACAGCTACAGCTCCTTCTCGCCAGCATATCCCCACCTGTCTGTGTACATAGGGAGCAGATGGTGATATGGTAGGAGCAGACTTGCAATGAAGCTATGCTTGAGCTCCTTTGCTCATTTGATCCATGGTCTAATTAGAGAAAGCGTTAGCATAGAAAGATGAACGATACAAGACTTCCATCTTTGATGCTGTGTGTATGGAACAAAATCCTGCCACCCCTTTTCATGGAAAATTCCCTCAGAGGTTGTTTGTGACCAGAAACAGGCTTTATACACATGGACAACAGGATGTGGTTTAAGGAATTCAAAAAAGGAAGAAAAAAACCCTCCACGCTCCATAACGTTAAATTTATGCTAGTGACAAAGGCCCATCCAATATGCAGCCAGGGCAGAGCAGAGGGTGGGTAGAGAGCCTGCCATTTAAAAGACAAGAATCGGGAGTCTTCGGGCTTTTTGCCAACTTCACGTCTGATCCACTACCACCATCTTGCTTAATCCCATCCCTTTCCCACACGTAAACATTTTGCAGAGGACACTGTGGACAGACTACGTCCTTTCCTACAGGACAGACGGGATGTCTGACTCTCAGCCCCAAGCCCAGCTGTGTTTTCAGACCCCCTGAATGCCACCGCCGGCAGCAGCTCTGCTCCCCTGTGCCGGCTCAGCGCACTGCTCCGCTGCGTGGTGCCTGCCCACGGCCAGCGCAGGAGTCATCATGGAAATTCGCAGCTGATCTGACCGCGGGATCAGGCCAGGAGCAGGTTCCCTCTGCCTATATCACCTGCTGAGTTGTGGTCCCGCTTGCCTTCAGTCCAGACACTCAGCCGAATAGCGACCAGGTCCTCAGTCTCCCCACACCTCCTGGAGACCTCCTGCCCTCTGTAGGCAGAGGGAGGGAAGCAGGCAGGATGGTGCATACTACTCTCTCAGCTGCATGCGTGCTTGTTTACAACCCAGCAAAGCGGAAAACAAACGGCATCGTGCGCTGAGCGAGTCTCCGAACACCTGCGCTTCAGCACATGTCCCCCTCCCTTGCCAAACCCGGCGGGGAGAGTGTGCACTCAGCCTGCGGGGACCAGGCAGCCTCTCCAGAGATTGCTCTTCCCAGCCCCAGCTCAGGGGACAGAAACGCTTTCCCAGAGAGGGAAGCACCCAGTAATCTCAGGGTCAATGATGGGAAGGACCTTAGTGAGTGTCCCCTGCTTGCTTACTCAGTAGGATGGTGCTTGATCTGCCTTGTTGGTCTCTTTGACCCCTAGCAGACCCAAATATGCTGCCAAGCCCTGTTCCAGCACAGTGATGCTCCATCACAAGATGGAGATCCCCCCTGGGGTTCATCCTGCCTTGCTATGACCTCCTCCATGCTGGTATATGCAGCACGTTGTCAGAGGGCACTGTCTGGATGCAGAGAAGCTCCCATTTGTTCTGTGTCCTCTGTGCCACGATAATTCATGCTAACACTCCAGCTCCTTGCGTGACTCCCTCCATAACCAGTGTATGTGATAATTTACAATATCTATCTGTCCATATAACTCTCTACATGGAGATTCTTTCTCATGGGATTTCTCACTCTTCAGGAAATACCACCAGCCCCAAAAGGGAGGAATGTGCATTACAAGAAAAAGCATACATTTGCTGGAAATGTCTCCTGTTGTTTTATGCTCCAGACCTGCCTCAACAGCTTGTTTTTATCCAGAGATCCTTGTAAAGGCTAAGGAATTGCACCCTCCCTATGAAGGAGAGGATGGAGCTGTGGAAAGAAGTTCTTCTGGACATTTTGAGCAGAACTCCATCTCCAGAGACTGAGAACAACCTGTACCACCCCTTAGCTAGGGCTTGCTTTTGCTCCTAGCAAGGATCTCCTGTACAAAAACACAGACAGGATGTTGCCTGCCTGAAGTCATGGAGCAGGATGAGATATATCCTGGTCTAAATGCAGTTGTACAGCTCCTCTTCTATCCATGCAGCCCTAAGAAAGGAGTTATGACCTTTCCATAGCCACTGCTTCTACCTGTGTAGCCAGAGAATTAGTCCTTGCTTTTTGGGAGCTCTCCAAGCAAGCCTTCGACAATACAATCTACATTAAATGCAGAGCAGGCAGAAATAGACCCTTCCCAGACAGCAGTGTTGCATTCCTTGCTGAGCTTGAATAGACAAACTAGACAGTTGGATCAAATCCTTACTTTTGTCAGTTTAACAAAAAAGCCTCATCAGTGAAATTCTGTTGGGAGGGAAGGTGTACTAAAGGTGCAAAGTGTCTGGTCAGGGAAAGCTGGCTGTAGTAGCAGAAGGAAACATGATTTCGGCAGAGCAAGGGGAAAGGGTGATTCAGGGCTAAGTTCAGAGTTGGTCACTCGTCAAGGCTACGGCTGCATTTGAGCCCAGCACTGCCTCTGACTCAGCCCCAGGCAGGGCAAAGGGAGCCCCGGGTGCTCAGCACCGCAATGGATGCCACTGCCTTTGTGTCTCTGTGCAGCTCCTGGCAAGGTGGATGGGACGTGCCAGTGGGGATGCACCTGCAAAGTCCTGACTCCTCCAGTGCAAGGTGGGCAGCTTCTGTGGACAGCAAAACAGATCAGCCCTCCTGCCTTTAATGTGGCCCTAATCCTCCCAAATATGGCACCATCTCGCCCTTAATTTAACTAGCAATTGTGTGACTATTTCTGCACCATTTCTGGTGGACAGAGGGGGCAGGGGGACTGAAGGCATGTGAATTAATCTTTATGGGGCACGTGAGGGGCAAGGGGGGCCCCAGCTTCAGCTGCCAGCAAAACCACCTGCACAGGGGCTTGGTATGTACAGACGGGGCTCCAGAGGAGGCCCAGAGGGTGATTTGGTGGGGTCAGACTCCTGTTTGTCCTGAGTAGGAAGACAGCCAGTGTTGGTCTTTGTCAGATACACCAACCTCGCTCTTCTCACCTGGCAGCCTGCATCGCTCACCGTTCTCCTGAGGTTGAGTGCTGTAGATTTGAGCATCTACATTAATCTCAATCTCCAGAACAGACTGTATGGATCATGGTCCAGGTGAGCGAGCTGCAGCGGCCCATCTTTCTACCCCTCCGATGTTTTCTCGAATCAAGCTGTTTGAAGGCAGCCAGGCAGCTCCTTCCCTCTTACTGTTGCTGTACCCGGTGGTCCCCAGAAGTGCTGGGTACTACCTTAGGGAGGAGAGGCCAGCCTGGGGGAAAATGGAAGTATGAGGAACGTAGCAAGAAGGAGACCATGTGTAGGCAACTTTTCCCACCAATTCTGCAGATTCAAGGAGCGGAGTGAACCATAGTTGCTGTAAGGTCTGCTTGCTCCTTGTTCACCCTCTGTTTTGTGACATGCCCAGATGCCTCCAGGCAAATGCTCTCTCTTCTCCCAGCTTTGATAACGGACCCTTTCATCTTTGCCACCAGAGACAGCTGGGTCCTTCGCGCAATTCATGTGCTCAGCTCTCAGACTGAGAGCGTGCACTGTGCTCAGCTCTCTCAGACGAGCTGAAACAGAAGTCTGCTTCATAGACACTGCCAGGTTTAAAAGAGCACAACAGCCAGACAGGAGGAGCCTGCCTGCCTCCCTTCTGTGGGCAGGCTTTGCAAAGACCTCAGCTAGGGAGGAGAGAGCCCCCAAAATTCAAGTGGTGTGCGTGGGAGGGTTCCTGACAAAAAAGCCTGCAGAAGCAGATGTACTTACCCTGAGGAATACTTTGCCTGTCTCTTTTCTATCCCTGTTAACAACCTATTTCCCCATCATCACCCAGTCTGTGGTCTCTCAGTCCCAGGAGCCAAGCACAGGGCAGCTGCAGGGCTGCAGGGCTTGGAGCAGATGGGCTGTTGAGGAGCGATGCTGAAGCCAGCAAGACAGCAGGAACGAGCAGCTGAGATCACATATTCTTCCTGTTGAACTGAAGACACTACTCAAAATCTGTTCTCCAGTCTCCTCCTCTGCCTGACCCAAAGAGATGTGAGAGGTGAATGTTTCAGGCCTGGGAAGTGGTTTGCTGCAGGAAGGCTGTTAGAGCAGTAGTAGTTCCCAGCTTTGAGGCACTATACATTATAGCAAGAGACTCCTTCCCTGGAAGCAAGGGTGATGACTGACACTTGTTGAGCATTTTTTTATTTTCTGGGAAGCATTTTAATACATGTTACACAGTCGTGTCCTGTTGAAGTTCAAGAACAGATTGGGATGGTTGCAGAAGTAGCACAAGATAGTCGTGCACTCTGCTCCCCCCGCCTTTATCCTGTCAGAGCACCCAGGGGAGTCTCCAGCTGTGCACCTGGAAGGACCAACTTCAGCCTCCACTTGTACAATTATGGCACTGGTGAAATAGTTAATGGTCCATAGAGAGAACAGAAGAGTGACCTGGGAATGCTAAGGAAGTAGCTGGATATGCACTGAAAGCTCCTGTTTCCTTTTAAGTGTCTGTTAAGTTTTGTATCTAGCAATTTCAGGGCCTGAATAATTGATGCAACACCTAATGTCTCGGGAGACGATCAGGTTGCACTATATCCTTACAGCTACTCAACTTTGCACAAGGCTGCTGCTGCTGCAAGGCAAGTCTGAATGGAAAGACATCTTGCTGACAGCCTGGAGGAGGGGAGGGGGGATCATAGCCGCTTCCCACCAGATGAGTAACAGTGACTCAAATCAGGTGAGCAGGAGCAAAGATAATCTGTAGGGATTTAGGGCATCCGCAAATGAGCTGGTGTCAGCAATCTGTGCCCCTGACAACCTTCCCAACAAGTTCTGCAGCAGGAAGATGGTCAAATCATGACTGGTAAGACAGAAGAAGAGGACTTTTGAAGACGACAACATTTCAGTGGCTATCTGCACTGGAAACTTGATTCAGTGATGCACTTTTAGGGAGGAGCAAGGAAAGGTGGGGATCAACGCACCCAGATTCAAAATACTAAGCAGCATTCCTGCATCAGCACAAAGACACATTATTTGTGGAATAAAAATGACATACAGCCAATCCACATCTGAATACCTTTCCCTCCTCTCCATATCTTCTTCAGCTTTACACACCAAGCTCTTTGAGGGATGAGTCAGTCCTACATCTGCAAGCTGTGTCAAGCAGGCTGTTGGTGGTATAGACACATAGTATTTGCTGGGCTCCAGCAAGAGTGACTGAAGGGAGTTCTCTGCCCCTGGTTATACAGGAAGTTTGATTAGATGATGTATTGGTCCCATCTGGTCTTAGTAATCTTTATGGCTCTAATCCAAAGTTCACTCAAGTCTTTAGAAAAACAATGACTTCAACAGTCTTTGGTTCAGAGCCACTGTATTGAACCTACAGAGGTTGAATGACACTTTACAAATACGTAGTTATCTTGCCAGGTATTTATAATCCTTGCTCATGATCATGGTATTTGACTAACTTCCAAAAAAACCCAAGCAGATACTACCAGAAGAGACCACAATCTATCCAAACGGTCCATACCATAGCCCACAGGAAGCTGCTGGATGTCTGCATAAAACATTAGTCAAATACACATCTATTGATGGAGGAATGAGTAAAGCCAAGAACCCATCTGAGTAAGTGGAAAGAGTATTAAAAAAATTGAATAATTTTTTTCAGTACAAACTGTTCACTTAAATCTAACTGCAACTTGTTTTCAAGAGCCTAGAGGGAAATGAATCATACTCATTAGGAAAATCAGCCTCCCTTCAATCTATCCAGTGATGTAATCTCTACCGTATAGAGTTATTGCACGGGAGATAATGGCATGGATTTCATGAACAATGCATTTGTGTATAAGGTAAACTCTGTAAATCCAACAGAATGCAACAACCTCCAGGATGCCACCTGTATAACTATGTGCAGTAGCAGGGTGCTGTGTTCATAAACAAGGTTTGTGTGGGAATGGGGGAACTACAATGTTGAATCTTAAAAAAAGGATGTCTTCATGGTTCAAATTGCTTTGATGTTGACATAGCTGGTACCTATCAATCTGTGTGACCCAACAGCTCTGACTACTGTCACTTGTCAGAAACAAGATGCAGCCACATGGCACCCGTGCTAGCGCTGGCTCCTATGTGTGATCATCCACCACTATCTCTCAGATACACCTTTGCACTGGTTGCATTATCTGAGTTGAAGAAGTAAAGAAGCAATTCAGTTTGGCAGGCCTTCCAGATCTGTTTCCTGCTCAGCAGGAGGGCATCGATGGTGACACCACCAGTGTAAGTGGCCTGCTTACAATCCAATTACCCCTGTGAAACAGCTTATGGCTTTCTTGAACCTGGATGATGTGGCAAGTGATCTGATCAGGTCTCATTGTTTCTACTGATTCAGAACCAAAAATCTCTCTTAATCAAGCCCAAGCACTGTTCCTCACAGTGTCATGGAATGGAATAGAATAGTTCAGTTGGAAGGGACCTACAACCATCACCTAGTCCAACTGCCTGACTACTTTGATCACCTCTCTAGGAAGCCTGTTCCGGTGTCTGACCACCCTCTCAGGAAAGAAATGTTTCATAATATCTAGTCTGATCCTCTCCTGGTGTAGCTTTGAACCATTCCCATGCATCCTATCACTGGAAACCAGGGAAAAAAGCTCAGCAACTCCCTCCCCACTTCCCCTCCTCAAGATGCTGTAGAGAGCAATGAGTAGTTTACAATTCCATTAGAAGCTTCCCATCTTGATTAAACAAAGGCTAGATTTAGCTGGGGTGGTCAGACAAGGTCTGTGTCAAGACTACGCTGAAACAAAAGCAACTTTAACTTTCCATGAGTTTCATGGATGCTGGACACATGCCAGAAAATAATCCTCTTCCCTGATTTCTGGGAGAGGAACTGGCCAAGGTAAGACCATGACACTGCTGGTGCAGAAAGGAGGCTCAAAGTACAAAAATTGCAAGCCAAGAGCAGGGTCTTCAGACATTGCATTCAATCAGGCCCAGCTCTTGAATCCCAGGACTTGCCAGTTTCACTACAGGAAGCAGCTGAACAGTCCCATCTTGGGATGTACCCCAGGGCAAGAAGGAGTCTTTGCCTTCTCCCCTCTCTGAAGCCATAACTTATCACAAGCCTGTGTGCAGTGACTACTGCTATTAAAAACATAGTTTGAAAACAGTCTACTAGTGAGCTCACAAATCAGAAGGCTAAAAAATTGGTGCTTGGGTGTTTCTTACACCACTGCTTTTATGTAGGTACCCCTGTGAGCAAGTTAACTCTTTGACCCAAGTGTTTTCCTCATGAGCACAGTCACTGGCTCATGAGATAGGGAGCTATAGCATTAGCAATCACTGTGTACCATGGGGACCATAAAGGGTACACAAAAATCTAAATCTACTGTGGCTGAAATTTCCTTGTCCCTCTGAGCAACCTTTCTCCTGCGGTCTGACCCTGAAGGCATCTCTTGCTGCAGGGTCTTCAAGAGCATCCAGGAGTGGGCAGGAAGCTGTGCAGATCATAACCTGGCTACCACCAAGCTAGGAGATGAGAGAGAGGTGGCAGGGGACTGCGGTGGGAGCAGTCCATCAGGGACACTGTGTCCTCAGAGCATCCCCCTTCCAGGCAGCCCCTGGGAAGGGAAGAAGAGGAGTCTGATGGCCAAAGCAGGGATTTGAGGATCTGCTCCCAGCTGCGATGCTGACTCACCAGGTCAACTCAACAAAGAGGCTTTTTGAACTTGGCGACTGGTTGCTGCCTGCCATGGCTAGCTTCCTCTGCTGAAGAAAGCAAGCAATTCCTCATTTGATATATCTGCCCCTGCTGCAAGCAAGACACCCTCATTCTTGAATGCCTGGTGGAAACGAAATTTCTTTCCTTCCCCTCCCTCTGATTTTTGTGTTTGGGCTGGCAGGGTCATAGGGCACTGCAAATGCTCGCTCTGGAGGGAGCCAAAGGAAGGAAAACCGATGACCAAATAACTCCGGAAGAATGGGAATTGCCTCCAGGGAGCTCCCCTTCACCCTGCTCTCTCATCAGTTGAGAGATATTCAACATCACCCTGCTCCGCTAGTTGCTGAATATTTTATACCATGGCTACAAACGCTCCATTTGTATTCTGTTTCTCTCTTTCGTCATATCTATTATAAACGAGTAGTGTCTGGGAACTCTCCCAGGGAAGATTTGCCTGGATGGCTATGGATATTTTATAGTCAAATTGTGAGAGTAAACCAGCTTTCAAGTTCTATAGAGGGGGGGAAGGTAATAAAAGGGTTATTAAAAAAATAAATAAATGTCGGGATTTTATACAGCTTCTTTTCATAGTGACAGAGCTTTCGTTTGCTCCACGATGGAGCTGGAGCTGCTAGGAGAGGCTTAGGCTGGGAGATGTCCTCTTGCTGGCACTGTCCTCCAACAGGAGCAATGTGATACGCTCTTGCTAAGTGCTACGGCTGGCTGAGCAGGGCTGGCATCTGGCTTGGTAGGACTGGGCTGGCACTAGGTGAGCCAGGGGTTGGGGCTGTGTCTGCAGGCATCAGGGACAGCTGGCTATATGGGAAGCAGGATATGGACCAGGGTTGTACCCATTCCATCTTTACCTTCATATCGTCACATATGTGATACAGGTAGGAGGCCAGGGTCTGTCTCCTCATTTGACAGAAGCCCTAGCCAGGAGCCCTGTATCTGAGAGAGGGCACTCTCCTCCAACCCAGGGCTAAAGAAGAAGAGCTGAAGAAACTTGCTTTGCCCTCAGGCAGGCTGTCACTTCCCCAGGGGACTCTGAGAGGACTTCAGCCACCCAGGGCATGGAGCCAGGCACCGTCCGAACAAGCTAAAGCATTCTGGCAGGGTTTCACAACCTCTGTGCAAGAAAAACCAGCCAGGGAGTAACCAACGTGCATTAGAAATGTAGACCGAGCCATTAGACCTGCTTGTGAAACAGAGTGTGTCCCAAACGCCGGTTGTGCCAGAGTGCTGCCAGCGTGGCAGTAAGGAAAAGGACCAAGTAGCCTAAGACTCAGTAAGTAGCATAGCGGGAATGATGAAAACCAGACAATTTTAGGATTACTAGGCATTCTGATTTTTCCTGGAAAGGTCTCAGTTTCACTCTGGTGCCCCGATATGTAGAAGAAAAGCCAAAACGATTACAGAATATCATGACTGGCCCTGAAAGAAACTCTGGAGTAGAGAGCAGATACAAGGTTCTGAATTTCAATTTGCAGACAGATATATTGTGGGTTCAGTAGACCAAGCCACATATTCCACAGGCCAAGAGAAAAAGAAATTTTTCTCATTTCTTTCTCTTTCATTCTCTGACTCTATCTAGTCAGTCTAATTTTAAAATAATTTATTCACTCTCAGCTCAGCAGCACCCACCCTGGAAATCATCATATGGCATTAAACAGTCTACCCACCTCGCACAAATTTATCAGTCCCTTTGTGCAACAAAGGGAAAATGGGGAGCAGGCAGGGGCAGCAACATAAAGTATGAAGGGAAAAATCAACATGTATAAGAAGTGTCTGAAGTCAAGGAATGGAAAATGGCACTCAGCAGCTTTCTTAGGTCTTAGGAGTCACTGTATTTTTTGCTGTGGGCAATTTACGGGTGGAGCAAATGAATAAAGAGTTAAAACGCTAAAAGCTAAAAACCTGTAATGAAATCCCTGGCATGTCCAGTCCACCCCATCTCCAAACAGACCACCACATGAGAGCTGAAAAACAGAGCTCTCTTCCAAAAGCAAGCAAAAGCTGATGGACTTTTACTTTCCCCGTGAAATGAACTTGGAAATACGACACACAGCTGTATTCTTAAAGGAAACAAAGCAAGAGACACCTCCTCCCTCCTCATCTTCTTTCCTTGCCAGTCTCCCACCGGTCTGGGCCACCCTTCATTGCAGTCACAAAGAATGAGATCCTTTTCAAAGCCTCCAGGAGAAGACATGCAGGAATTAGACAGCAAGGCTGACTGACCACAACGGACAGCTGCGGGGAACAAGGGAGTTTGCCAGCCAGCGTTAACAGCTGGACTCTGTCAGCTAAGCAAGACCAGCAGGTCCGGGAAACCCAGGTGTGAACCAACACTGACAGTGCTCTGCCTGAGCAACCTGCCACCGCCGACGTGAAGACAGCACGGGGCAGCCTGTCTGCAGGGGGAATGCGGGTGCGTGCAAACACCTCCGACCTAGCCGGACTCTGAGTGCAGACAGCAAATATGAGCCCTCAGAAGAAAGACAGTCGGAGACCTGCTCAGCAAACCGCAGCCCAGCCCTCACCCTTTACACCCACGGGGTCAGGGTTTCACCCTTGCCCCCTCTGAGAGAAGGGCATCCCAGATTTTGCAGCTTAACCTCTCTGCTGCGCCACACGCACGCAGAGACGTGATGGCTGGACTCGGGGAGCATGTTCGCTCCCAATGACATCAACGGTGCCAAGGCAGAGAGCTGTTAATTAACCCCGTTTATTGAAGGGCGGACACATTCCTGCCTGGGCCCTGATTTTTCAGTCAGGCTCCAGTCCAGCAGGTGATTAATAACCCAGCGTGCTGTGGGAAGAGTGCATCTATTATTCAAATTAATGAAATTATAATCAAGAGGTGACGAATTAGCAATTGCTCCTTGACTGGATATGGAAACTCATTAGTGTGCCAGGCGCTTCTGGGGTGCTCGCTGCACTCGTAGGCTTACGGTTAGAGCGGAGGGGGTCAGGCAGAGCAGACAGCCCCTCAGCACGGCTGAGGGAACAGGCATCCTGCTCACCCCAAAATAGCTGCGGCCACTGAAAAGCCCTCCAGTCCCACAAAGCCCCTCCACCTCCATCTCCTCTCCACCAGACAGACTGCTTGTGTTCTGCTGCCTGGAGCAAGGTGGCTGTGGCCATGAGCTGGGGAATTGCGTGCGCACAGGTACAATGCTCTTTTTTGTGGAGGGTAGGGAGCCTTATGCTAGGGAAAGAGCGAGCCAGAGGGGAAGGAGTGATGGCTGACTGCAAGATGCTGCCCCAAGGATGGGCTGCAACAGCCTCACAACCCTGACTCTGCTGGGGTGTGGGTAAGGGACAAGTATCTGAAAGCAACAGCCCACCCTGGCGCTTTGAGCACTGGAGTAGGACTCATGGATCACTGGCCACAGGCACAGCTGGTGGAGCAGAGGCTGGAGGTCTTTCTCGACAGCCCGCACCAGGCTGGGGTTACCCTTCCCCGGAGGGTACTCACCGATGTGCTTCCCATACATGTGGTAGTAGAAGGAGACACAGTAATACTTGGCAGTAATGTTGTAGAGGGGGCTGATGAGCCGGGCTTTGTCCCCTGTCACCCGGGGCCGAGACGCCTCAATGAACATGTAATAACCTACAAAATGAGAGGGAAAAGTGTGGAAAGGCAACGTGCACTGGGTCTCCCTCCCTGAAGCGATGGGATGCTGGAGGCTGGGAGATCACTGCTCCTCTGAGAGACATGGCCTTGCTCAGCACCCACTGTGATCCCAGCCAGAGACACTTGCAGGATGTCCGCATTGCCCCCCCTGCCTCTGCAGTATTTTGGGGAGAGCAGGAGAGATGGGCATCAGCAGACCCGCTGTGAGTGCATGCAGCAGATGAGTCCCTGAACATGCACACACACATCTGTCTGGGTGCAAAATGAACCTTCCTGCTGCAGCGCGAGGAGCCCCAGAGCTGACTGCACTGTGTAAGGAGAAAACCAGAAAGAGGAAGGAGGAATCATTCCAGCCTAATTTCTCTACCTCACGCAGAGGGAGAGAGGATCCGTATATCTGGCCTAAACAATAGTGTTATCTAAAGAGAACAATACCAAAGTAGTTGTTAACGACTCAGGGAGGAACAGATTAGCTATTTAATTTGTTGGCATCATTTTCAGTGCTCGAACTGAACACTAATGGGAAAAGCCATTTCCTTAGCTGGTCATTGGATGTTTCCCATTTTTTCTGAGTGCAAAAATTTGTGCCTGCATACAAATTTACTTTCCTCGTTAGAGAAAGGGGAAAGTAAGATCAAGCTAAAATGGCAGCATGTACTCCATGCGCAGCTAGCGTGAGCAGCACACAACACCAGTCTCCTCCAGCTAGAGGTGAGGCACTTGCTGCCACCCCGCAGGCAGCTCCCGCCTGGTCTGTCATGCTCCTGCTTGGTGCTAAGGAGATCTGTTTGCCTCCCAGAGACCTTCTTTGAGTAAACAGCTGGTTAAAACCAGCAGGGCCGTTTCTAGGTGTTAGAGATGTTCTCCTACTTATTTATCCTTTTTTGACTTCAAAACAAGCATCAAACAGGACAAGGGCATTAGGCAGCAGGCAATTAGCTGGTAACAAGAACTAATGCTCACACTATTCCCTTAAACAAAATCGTGGGCGTTTTAATTGTGTGTTTAATGCCAATCAGTAACATGCAAATTAACTGCCTGCTCCCTGCACCCTGTGCAGAGGAGAATCGTGTTGTGTGGAAAGCAGATCAGCACTCCACCAGCCTCCAGAGCCATAGGGCTCCTGACCAGCCAAAAGAAACCCAGACGTGTGCCTACCCTCCGGCGTACCACTGATGTCCGTGGGGGGCCCCGTGTTGACCGTGCGCTTGGGATTCTGCGTCAGGGCGTTCTGCCGGGTCCAGTCAAAGTTGTCCATCTTGTCTTGCACGAAGCCACAGATCTTTTCGTCCTCAAAGCGGCAGGTGTTATCTGCAGGGAAGGGAAGGGGCTGGTCAGCTGTGGCTTTTCAAACCTCCTCCCCACGGCTGCCTGGGTGCTTGCAGCAAGTTGCACAGCACTGCTACACCACCACTGCGGCTCTGCGTCAAGCTGGGGACAGATGGGCAGCCCCTGACCTCAGGAGGAGGCTGAAAAGGAATATATCTTAGTAAGAAGGTTTAATCCAGGCTGGTTGATGGATGTGATGGTCCGTCAAAATGGAAGGCGGCTATTAGAGCTAAAGAGAAAGAGAGATTCTGCTTGCAGGTCTGAAGGGGTAAACGTAGAGGAGGATAAAAAGACAACTCAAGGCAAACAGGCCACAAGGGCTTTTAAACCAGAACAACTTGATGGTAGAATAATTTCCTCAGGAAAGAGGAAAAAGCACCAGCAGGTGACCCCCCCTTTGGGCTATGTATTAAACTAAACTATGGCACACATGAAAAAAATCAGCTGTGGAGGAGAGGTCAGCTCAGTGCTACAAATATGTCATTTAGCTAGAGTACATCCAATTTATACCAGCTAAGAGGCACATTTGATATTGCAGCCTATGCTGGTTCCCCTAACAAAATAACTTGTGTAGGTAAAAGATTTTTATGTAGGATCAACCACATGTGCATTAGAGCTGTTTTATTACTACCATAAGACAGTCACACCCTACGGCATTATTTTAAGACAGGTGAAAAATCTTGGGTATAGACATAACCCAATATGGACTTGCAGAGATTGGAATGAATTGTGCTTGACTAGGCTGAAGATGGTAACTTTTGTGGTAAAAAGGTAGTTCCTGAGACAGGAACCAGCTTTGCACTGCTGACACAGCAGGAGAGGGATGGAGGAAACAGGCAGAAGATAAAACAGGTCCAAGACCTGATGTGAAAATTGCTTTGTGTTCTGAAAGGTCCCTGGGCAGAAACCGGAGCTGGAGAATGGGCTGGGAGCGGGATCTCAGACCTTGCGAGTGGTGCAGACACAGTAAGCACAAATCTCTTTACCTTCTGTCTCTATATAAGAGCAAGGAGGTGTGCTATGAAACTGAAAGATAAAGTACTTAAAAGCCACGAAAGAACACATACAGAAAGGAAAACAAGGCTCTTGCTAAGGGCTTGGGTTGTGCTAGAAATCTTATCCATGGCATATTGGTGCAAGGCTCAACTTTTTGGGGTTTACCCCCACAATGCTCCTGTTATTATGCCCCAGATGAAGAGAAGCCCAAATGCCTACTTGGGCTCCTGCATTCCTGTATCCTGTGGTGGTTTGCTCTGATTCCTGGACAGGAGACCGTCTGTCCTGGCATGGGTGACTCTGGCAGGACATGCAGGGCAGAGTGGAGTCAGCAACCTATGGGCTGGGTGCCAAGGATGGGATGGGCAAGGGAAGCTTTCTGCGATGCCAGGACCAAAAGCTCCAGACGTGGCACATTGTGATAGCAGGAGCTTCACACACCTACCCCACACACACCAAAATCTGCCATCTTGTACCAGAGAAGAGAGACTACCCACAAAATGAACAGCATCTTGACTCTGAGATGCTGCACCCGCCGGTTCCTACCCTGCAGCTAAGGCCCTCTCCATCCCCTCCCATTTGGAAGTGAAAATGACTGTCATCCAAACAGACATCAAAAACCTGCAGACGCCTGTGGTAGGGAAATGGGATCTCCGTGCTGCTGTTCCCCCATCTTGCCTTTCTCCAGCATCCCATCAAAGCAGTGAGAAAAGGAGAGGCAGTCTCCTGCTGTGGCCCGCAAAAAAGGTCTTTCCCACCGCAGGTTGGGCACTGTGCTGCAAGCCACAGGCTTGGTTCATGGACCAGGGCAGCTGGCTTTTCTGTAAGCTCAGCAGGAAACGCTGCTCCTGTGAGCTGAGCACAGCCATCAGGAGCTCGGCTGGGCTGGCCACTTAACTGCTGATTAACCCTGGCTAAGTGCTTTCCGTTCAATCCACTCATTTCTAATTAGCATCCTAATCCAAATTAGCCACTGCTCCAAAGTGCGGAGCACAGGGGGCCACATGGCAGCTGGAGCTGAAGGAGGAGGGAGAAGCGGGCAGCAGAGGACCAGGCAGCTATCTGTGGGGACTGAGGCAGGGCAATTGTGTAGGCTGGGGGCTCATCCCCAGCGCAAGGAGATGGAGGGGGAAAAGGATGAGAAAGCAGCTTTTAAGGTCCTTCCCCAGCCCTCGTGGCTGAGGAGGGAGTTTGTGGCTGCCCCAGACACCCACTGGTCCCCAGAGGAGGGGCTGGAGCCCACAAGCTTTCTGATATTGCTGGGTTGGTTTAACAGCCCAGCTTCTCTCCATAGGACTGAGGACAAACATTTGCATGGCTCCAGCTCACAGGCTGCCAGCTGCACTTAGAAGATACTAGTTTTCTCTTAAAATTGCATTATCCTACACAGCAGGATTCACCACGACTATCCTTTTGCAATCCAAGGGACCGGGATGGTTTGCAACTCTGACCCTGTTGTGCACACGGACCTTCAGGGGAAAAAGGTGACATCTTTCTCCAGCACAAAATTCCCTTAGCAGGGAACATCAGGTGGAAAGCAGAGCTGAAAGCTGTAACACAGAGGCCAGCCAGGCAACTGACTGAGAGGGAGCAAACCCACAAAGGACGAGGCACAGAAACCAAAGGAGAGGCAGATTAAGGAATGTCCTGGTTTTGGCTGAGATAGAGTTAATTTTCTTGCCAGCAGCTGGTATAGTGCTGTGTTTTGGATTCAGGATGAGAATAATGTTGATAACACACTGATGTCTTTAGTTGTTGCCAAGCAGCCAAGGACGTTTCAGCTTCTTATACTGGCCTGCCAACGAGAAGGCAGGGGGCACCCAAGAAGCTGGGAGGGGACACAGCCAGGACAGCTGACCCAAACTGGCCAGAGGGATATTCCATACCATATGGTGTCATGCTCAGTATGTAACTGGGGGACTTGGCTGGGAGGCAGTGCGGCTCAGGAACTAGCTGAGCATCGTTTCTGGGTGGTGAGCAATTGTGCTGTTCATCACTTGTTTTGTATATTCTATTCTATTCTTTTTCTTTTTTTTCCTTTACTGTCATATTAAGCTGTCTCAGTCCATGAGTTTTACCTTTTTCTTTTTTATTCTCTCCCCTACTCCACTGTGGGGGGAATGAGTGAACGACTGTGTGGTTGTTTTAGCTGCCTGCTGGGTTAAACCACAACAAGGAGAAAGCCCAAGCTCAGGTGAAGATCAGAGCGAGCTGTGCAAGACAAGAGGACTGAGGACAATATTCCCAGCTCAGCATCAAGGCCTGGTCATACCAGCTGATGGACTACCGTGCCTCATTTGTAAAAAGCCCCACACACCCATGAGATGAGACTGCTCAGACAAGAAGGCCTGAAAGCTTGAAGAGAGCTCTTTTAATGCCCTGGCCCTGACTCCATCCTCTCCTCTCACTCAGATGCAGCTACTTCCAGAAGACAACACTTCTAAGCAGAAAGCATAAAATAGAGAAGGGTCCTACGCACCATAGATACCACAACATGGTCAGACTTATGTGCAACACCATTTGCAGTGCGGGAGTTTTATAACTACAGCACATTGCCTCTGCTTAGCTTGGGATCTCAAGGCACTTTGCAGCAACCAATGAACAAGGCTTTTTACATCTCTGTGAGGTAGCAATGGTTCTTTCTATAAACCTCCTGCATTACATGTGGGGGAACAGATGCACAAAAGTATAGACACACACGTTTAAGGTCACAGCAGGCAGTGCCAAAGCTGGAAACAGAACCCAAGTGCTCTGACTCTTAGTCCTTTGGTTTAAAATGAGCCACAGGAAGGCAAAGATCTGACATTTCTCCGAGCTGGAAGTGGAGGTGCCCCAGAATAACTAGATGTTCAGTGTGGATTGGGACACCACCAGCACATCACCTCTGGATGATTATCAGCAAGGCTCACCAGGAGAAACCTGGCAGATCCAGCCAAAAAGAAAACCTTTAAATGACCTGCTGTGTCTCAGAGGCCACAGCGGTGATCTAACTGTTGACCTCGGCTGTGTGAAGCAAACCTTCTTGCAGATTCACACCATCTGCCAGGGATCCTGGCTCAGCACTGCGGCGCAAAAGAAGCTTCCTGTTTAAAAATTAAACAGTGGATTTAAATATTGAACACAGAAGTTGTTCTTTGGATTGTTAGAGGCAAGGTGGAGGTGGCAGGGGAACTGGTTCCTCAAAGGCTGGAGTTAGCGCTGTCTTCACCAAACAGATTTCCTTGGCAGGCTTTGCAGTGGCAGCAGCTCAAAGTGCAGAGATGTTTGCTCCTGGTTACAGACACCTCCCTGCATTCCCAGGGGAGGTACCCTCTGCCATGGCTATTAGCATTTCTTGTTGCTTTGCCTTCTTGAGAAACATAATGGAGGTTTTCATTTCAAGTCCTTAGGGGGAATCCATCCCTGGTCCTGAAATTCTGGCTGCCAGATGAATGCAAAAAATAATAATCCTATTTTAGCTGCAGACTATGGGTGAATAGCAGATGGAGCGCACTTGAATAAAATTGCCTTCATCATTTAGTTGTGGTCTGATGACTGAAACTGGCTTGGAGCATAAGGGACCATGCTCTGAGCCTCAGCTCTGTTGCAGACCTGCTGCATGACCCACAGGCTATCGCTTTCTCTCTGGAGATCAGTTTCCCCATCTAAAAGATGAAGACAATGAAAACTGTATTGCAAAATCAAAGTACATTGGGATCTAAGAAACAGCATTTAACAGCCTTTTCCAGGGTAAGTTTCTAAAGCATTTATAATCAGTAATGGAAGAAAGCTTCACAATACCGTAACTGGTTGGGTCATACTGGATTGCCATCTGCTTTAATATCTCCATCTGCAACCGGGAATAATATGGCCCAGACAATCCTATTTGCCATCACGATACAAGGAATTGGTGGCTTTCACCATTTTTAACCTTTGCATTACACACATTCCTGAGGAATGGACACAGATTTGAGGAATCCAACTCTAAACACCAAGTTCACATCTTATTCCCACATGTTCATACCGGGGCAACAAGCTCAGTTTCCTCTAGACTATGAGGTGTTATAAAAGACAGGACACACAAGCACCAGACAGTAAGCAATGAGCCAGCGTAATCTACAAAAACCAGCATCTGGTACTGATCACCACCCACTGCACTTGTCCATGATCCCAAAACATTTTAGCACCACACACAGCCAGACTACAGATACCTGAGAAATAGCATTGATTCTCTGGAAGGACACAACACACTGGCCAAGAGAAAAAAAAAACAAACCCCCAAACCAGCAATCCCATAGGCTTCTTAATGCCCTCATCACCAAGGTTGCAAAGCTACATCTGCTAGAACCAGGGAAACCAAACCATCCACTGCTGATGAGCTGGACAAGTGAAGGCCACATCCAAATTAAATTGCAGGAGAGATGTAAGAAGGACAGAGCAGATCCCCCAGCACTGGAATTTAGTCATGACATTAAAATGATTGATTATTCTAAGAGATCTTTAAGGTAATACCTTAGATTAAGGTAATTCTAAGACAGTTTTTTTAAAGATAAATTCTGGTTTTTAGAACCAAATTAACTGATTTTTAAGAGTTATGGTCAGTCTTACTGCTAACCTCTAAATATTTGAAATCCTCAATGTCTTTTGTTCACTTCCTCTGCTTTTACTTTGCTTTATAACCCTTCTACCTGGCTTTGTAACCATGCCACATGCATGCCTGCCCCAATGTCATTAACATCTTATTAGGCTGAGAAAGAAAATGCATGAAGAAATAATTGTATTAAGTGACTCTCAGAGTTTGTAAATTAATCACCATTGTGCATGCCCTTGGATCAGGCTGCCAGAGGCATTAATCATCTAATCTTTGCCTTTCACTTGAGAGCTCTCAATGTTTGCTCCCAGAATTTGTCTGGGCAGCCTAGCATGAGGATACCTTTACAATCTTGTCCCAACTCTTTTCCCTGGGGGTGGTGGTACCAGGGGAAGTGGGAAAAAAAAGAGGT
This sequence comes from Aramus guarauna, assembly GCA_013400195.1. Classification (NCBI taxonomy): domain Eukaryota; kingdom Metazoa; phylum Chordata; class Aves; order Gruiformes; family Aramidae; genus Aramus; species Aramus guarauna. The sequence goes on along the minus strand of VXBL01002906.1, from coordinate 296,224 downwards.
AGTAGCAGGGATTTCCATGTTACTGGGATGAGAGTCTGGGAACTGAGCTGTGGCACAGAGACAGAGCTAAGAGCCTTTGGGCTGATGTTGCACTGGCAGCAGGTCTGAAAGGAAGGGGCATCTCTGAAAGAAGTGTGGTGGGTGTAACTTCAGGCCGTCAACCTCAGGGGGTGAACTCATGGGCAAGACCCTGATGACTGGCCCAGAGGTCCCAAAATCCAGCACAGGCTGGGTAACTTGTATCAAGGGGAAACCCTGAGTGTTGGGTTTACTGTATGAAAATACAAGCGTGGCTGAGTTATTGCATGCAGTTGTTCTGGTCTCAGTCAAGCTGCCAAAGCAACCCCAGGTGAGCCGTCTGAAGGCTCAGTTTACAAAAACTCCAAGAGATTGATACAATTAAGACTGAAGTTGCTCTGGCTTTACCAGTGATTTATGTAGTGTAAATGCAAGTGGCAAAAGGCCAGATTTTGCCACTTCCTCCTGCGGACTGGGATGCTTGCCTCCTCCAGTGAGTGCTGACAGACACATTCTGGAGTGGGTCCCTAGCAATACATTCAGTGTTTCCCAGTGAGGCTTCCATGGAGAATCATAGAATGGTTTGGGTTGGAAAGGACCTTAAACATCATCTAGTTCCAAACCCCCTGCCATGGGCACAGACACCCTCTCCACTAGACCAGGTTGCCCAAAGCCCCATCCAACCTGGCCTTGAACACTTCCAGGGATGGGGCATCCACAACTTCCCTGGGCAACCTGTTTCAGTGTCTCACCAACCTCACAGTGAAGAATTTCTTCCTTATAGCTCATCTATATCTACCCTCTGTTAGTTTAAAGCCATTAGCCCTTGTCCTGTCACTACTTGCCCTTGTAAATGTTTAAAGAAGATCAGAAAGTGGGGAAAAGCAAAGGGAAGGGAATCAGGAATTAGAGCCACAAAATCACTCTGCTATAAGAAGCTCCTGCTCTCAGGCAGAATATGGTTCATCAAACCATCCTCGGACTGTGAACTTGCAAGAGTGAATGTCTCATGGCTGACTTAACAATATAATCCCATACCCTGACTCCTGGCTGCTGTTGCCTAATCCTCGCTTCTCCTTCCCACTGCTACCCTGCAGTGTAGCAGTACCATTTGCCTACACATACACAGAGTAATAGACAAAAAGGCTGAACCGTGACTCAGCAGCAACAGGGAGAAAGAAACAGCTACATGGAACCACCTGCTCCTCATGGACCACCGGCAAACAGTCTGCCCATCTCTGCCCAAGAGCTTTGCCTGGGCTTATATGCAACAATCAAAGTAAAGGGACTTTGTTTCACCCCCCTGAAGATCACTCCACCACTACTTACAGCCCACTAGAAATCATCTTTTATGCTCAATGGGCACCATCATGTTCTTGTTAAAGACCATGCTTCTGAGACATTGTGTATTCTGTTCTCAAAATCAATGGGTGCTCAACAGAGATGGCCCTTCATCTTGGCAGGAATGACTAATAGGCAAATAAGAAAGTAAACAGTGATGACACTGGAGGGAAAGAAGAAAGGGACTGTGCTCAAGGAGTGTGCAAGAAGAACCAGATCTGAGCTGGAGAATGCTCCATACCAGCCTGCAGAAATGTCCAGTGGTATCTTTCCTGGCCAGAAGAGGATGAGGGATATATATTCCTCAAACACAGATATTTTGGGGAATATTTAATAAGCTGCTTACTGGATGCAGATTGCTAGTGTTAGGGAGAGGGTGTCAGGTGTGAGTGGGAGGCATATCTCTGGTATATTTCTCATGGCAATAACTTGAGGTCCAACAAATGGCATTACTTACTGGAAGCATTAGTTTATGCAATTTCATCCTCTTTTGGGGAAAAAGATTTGGCAAAGCCAGCTGTGCATTCCAACTGTTTGACTTTCCTGATCTGCTGGAGCACTTGACTAACTTGCATTATATTCAAAACATAAATACAAAGGTCTTGTTGCTTACCTGTTGGGTTGGGATAGTTGATTGCTAGAAGAGGAAACAGAAAAACAAGTCAGAACAGCTAATACTCCCTCAAATGACAAATGACAATCAAAGTCTGAAAATAAAACAAACACATCAAGAAAGATCACAGATGCACAGATCTCCTAGCAGCATCCCTGTGAAACAGCAGTGCTTAGTGTCTGCCTTGGCGATGGAACAAGATGCTGTCTCTCTGATCCAAGCAGCAACAGACCTTAAGAAAACTCCACCTAAGGGAGGATCGCACAGGGGAACCCTTCTGGCAACCCCAGCAGTTTCTTTCTTCCTGGAGCACCCACTGGGACAGGACTCCCACTTAGATACAAAAGCTTGGTATCTAAGAGGGACATCAAACCAGTTTGAAACACTGTGGAAGTCTGAGACAACAGGTGTGCTGGGGACACCAGACACATTGTCACTCCACAGGACAAGAGGGTTGTGTGAAATCATGCAAATATAGGAGGAGGTGGATCTGTACTTTCTGCTGAAATACAGGGTCCAAATTCCTGAGGGGAGTAAATAAATCATAGGGTTGTGGGAATGGGGAGAGTTGTGAGCTGTTGGGATGCTGGAGAGAGAAGCATGGTCAATGTGTATCAATGGGATGATCTGAGTGTCAGGCTGCTGGACAGAGCAACAGGTTTACTAGCAACTAGTCAGGAAATGAATTGTGCATTCAGCTCTGGAAAGAACTGAAGACCCCTGAAATCCTCTTACTTTTATGGGCACGTGGCTACTATGCAGCGTCCAGTGGCTGTCCTCTAAAACATGCCATTGTGCCACGGGAGGCTGTAGCATGGCTTGACTGGGGACTGGGGTTTTGGGGCTCTGCTGCCCACAGAGCAGAGTGCAAGTCAGAGCTTCTGAGCAAAGGATGAGTGGAGACTGGCCCTCAGAGGTCTCCACCTATTGCTCTGCATTGATAGCAACAACCAAAATATAGCCAAATGTGATAGCACTGTGCCATCAAAACTCCATAGAGCAGAGACATCCACCCAAGGGTCACAGGAGACAACGTCTATGCATGCCCATGTCCCTAGGCCTGAGGCTCGGACCTGCTCTCGTAGCCAGGACCGAGGAGACACCTACGTTCCATGTACCGGATGATGCGGGCAGCCATATCTCCAGCCCCAAAGCTGGTGATGGGTGTCAGGCGAACTTCATAGCTCTGAGGAACTTTCAGGTTGGGCAAGATGTGCTCCAGCAACAGGCCCTTCTCCATTTTCTTCACAGGAATGAAGGTTTGGATGATGTTTCTCTGAGCCAGCTGTACAGAAAAAGAACCCAGTGTTACAAAAATCCTGAAACTGGAAACCTCAGGGATCCTATCCACCAGCTAACACCGATTTCTCCTCTTCCCATACAGACAAGTACACCTGGTTTATCAATAATATCTTAATGCAGAATTGGTTTGAAAATTCCCACCCCTGGTACAGAACAGTGACCTGAGCCTGGTACAGAACAAAGCCTGAGCTCTCCCTGAAGGAAAGCCTTGGGGTCCTCCTGACTAGGGGGACAACTTGAACTATGGCTCCTGGAGCAACTCTGTTGGAACCAATGTCTCCAAGAGGGGAGGAATGAGCCCAACTCACCCCCATTAGTACACCAAGGTCCTGTGCACATACAGTGTGACATTTTGCCAAGATACCCGTCAGTTCACAATCACCGCTGCAGAATTCATTCATTTGCTGTCTGGGCCCTATGGCATTTCACTTGGTGCTGGGACCTGTCTACTGCCAGGCATCCTCTGCACCCTTCCACAGGATCCACCCTTAAATCCTAGCCCACACTGCCTCTGCAGACCAGAGCAAGGGATCTAGTTCAAGTCAGCGTCCTCTGGAGTCACCCATAGGCTCCCTCTTTCTCTGCTGCCCACTGAGGAAGGAGCTGAACCATGCTAGCCAAACCATATCGCCCTGAACATTGTTCAGTCTGCTAAGGCAGCAGGGAAGTTTCAAGAAACAATGGGAAAAATATCATTGTCAAAATCACCACCACTAAAAATGATGAATTACGTGTCAGTGAAACTTCCCTGCCACAGTCACGCTTGCTTGGCGGGGGAAGGACAAGAACAAGGATTGCATCGTGAAGGTACAAATTCCTGCCTGTTGCTGTGCAGTGCCTGGATCCTTATGGCAAGATTCAGTCTTGATATGTTATTGGGGATGATGGTCCTGGTAAAAAGACCTTTGGCAGGGCTTTCCATGGCCCAACGTTCACTATCCCAGCTGCTAAGCCTCCCCCTGCCTTTGATATATCCTCTAGGCTGACAGGTTTCATCGCAAAGGCAATTCTCCTGACAGGCAAGCTCAGTGTTCATCATTAACTCCAAAGCTACAGGATGACTGGTACAGGGATACAGGGAGGAAGGTTCACAGCAAAACTGTCAGTGTGGAGAGTGTGGGGAAAGAAGATGGAGCGAGAGCACGGCAGGAGTGAAGGTCATCAGCAAGGCAGGGCAGGGGAGCAATGCAGATGTGGTGCTTGGTAAAAACAGGCACATGCAATCCTTCCTCTGCCTGCCTCCAGCCCTCACGCATAGAACCGTAAGTTCAAACTCAGAAACGATGTTTGCCACTGGAGAGCTTCCCGAGCCAGAGCCCTGTTCATTTCAACATGGCCAGGACCCACTTCCTCACCTGAGTTGATCTGCCCGCAGTTTGGATGATGCTCCCAAGTGAAGGAGAAGGACTGGACCAGATCTTGCCACAGTACCGTGCCGGGGCAGGGACTAGCCCCTGGGAATCTGCGACTACAGTGAACAACAACTTTATACCAGTCTTACAGATTGTACCTAAGAGACCTTTCTACCTAAACAGATCAGGGTGCAAGTTGCTCAAGGAACTGCTTTCTGCACCCTCCTCCTCCTCCCCTGGGCAAGATGGGTCAGAGGGCCAGGAACTGCTCCGGCGCCTTCGCCCAGCTCGGTGCCTTCCTGCAAGGAACCTGGGAGCAGTCCCAGCGGGCAGGATCAGGGCAGTGCCTCTGGGAACCGCGCATGAACTTGGCACCAGGATGCTGCCAGGATCCATTCGGATCAACAACGCCCCATCTGCATGCACAGGAGCTAGGTGGTGATCCAACTGGCATGCCTACCGCTCAGCCTTCCCATCTGCCAGCCCTCCGCACCGCCGCTCTGCCAAGCAAGAGCGGAGCTGGCTCCCGGCAGCAGGAACCTCATCTGGGATCATTAGCACCAGCCCCCCAATTATCTGGGAGGAGAGGAGGGGTCACAAGCCAGAAGCAGGAGGCTGGAGCGGTATGGCTCCTGGCATGGGGCTTTTTGGGGAGCGGAGCCTGACTGTGGGGGGCTGACGGCAGCTCCTCCCCACAGGCTGCCATGAGCCGGGGGGGTGCTGGGAAGGCAGACAGCAAACAGGGGGGGGTCAGGAGCCATTTCCCTTGTCTAGACATAACCTTTAGAAGAGAAACAAAATGGAGAGCTGGAGAGAAGCCCGAGGGTGAGATTCAGACAGTGCAAATTCCACCTCAGCTGGGAGTTAGGTGGAATTTGGGTATCTAAAGCCTCTGGGAGCAATGTCAAATCACTTACTCTCCCACATCACCTAATCCAGGACAAACTGAGACGTCAGCCTCCAGTCTGGACTGCAAAGCTCTAGATCCCCCAGTTGAGTCTATCCTCAGGGGCACGTGGGTATAACCAAATAAATATCTGGCTGCCATCCAGACACGGCTATGAAACACAAGTTAATAAAGGCACACATGTCCCCCCGTGGGGGGTGGGTGGGGTATGGGAACAGGGGGACACACGTCCTGCTTCCCAGGAGAGATCTGGATCACTAGCTAATGGTAACGGCAGAGCCTGGGCGCAGCACGTACCTCCCCTCAGAGCACAGGGGAGAAGTTTTGCGAGGGTCTCTTCACCAAATAATTCGGACCCAACTCTTCTCTCAGCCTGTGTCCTATCTCTATTTGACCTGCAACGTGGGCAGACACAGCAACTGGCTGGCAGCCAGGCTGCCCTCCGCGCATCCTTACTACAGTCCCTACGGTCCTGGCATCCCGACAGAACTGGCCTGGGATGTCTTTGGACAGACTGGCTCTGCCGGGTGAAAAGCAGCATGGGCCAAACGTCCCCCTTGGGCTAGCTGCAGCCATCGGGAGAAAGGGCCAGGTGTGCCGCCAGCACAGCTTAAAGGGCGTGAAATTAGTGCAAGGAGACAAAGGGAACAGGTCCAGCCAGCCGCTTGCTGTGTGCATGCAGAGCAGGTGCCAGCTTGCAGTCACTAGCACAGGCCCAGCAGACAGAGACATTAAGGCCAAGGTCTGGCTCTGCCCCCCCCTCCCTAAACAACCTTTGCCTCCCTCATTGCCAGCAGCAGGTCTGTGCAGAGCTGCATGCATCAGTCCAGCAGGAACCCATTTTTTAATCCTCTGCTTCAATTGCCCACTGTTGCCCTCATTCTCTTGGTCCGTGTGTGCTTTTTTCCCATGCTACCCTGGTATCTTCTTTCCTCCATCCCCTCCTCAGCCTCTTTCCTCCAGATCATGCTGGCCCAGTGCTCCAGCTTAATATTGCTGTGGTGCAGTTAATAAAGCAGAGGCAGGCACAGAGGACAGTGAAACGCTGGCCACCTTATTAGAGATGCTGAAGCCTCAGCGGAGGATCTCATGCAACAAGCTCATTCATCACCAGGCTCGGGATGCTGCCAGTGGGGCCAGAACAAGAGCACAGCGCAATGCACAGCCTCATCTCTGCCTTCACCTCCTTTCATTTCCAATAATCAGAGGGAGGGGATGGGAAGGGAAAAAACAAACAAATCCACAGTTTCTACCAGCTGGCTGTGAATACCACACAGGCTGCAGAGGGGAGAACGTTCTTACAGAATGCGTTCACTAAAAACACCTTACAAAGGGCAAAATCAGCTCCACATGGGACATACGTATTCACATGCACGGTGTGCAACCTGTCCCTCTCCCCTGTCACTTGTAAGCTGTATTAGCGACTAAGGGAGAGCACACTCACATGCTCACACGTACTTAGCCATCAAACCTCCAAGACCTGCAAACTAGGTCTGCCCTTTCTCTTTCCTCACCATCGCATTCTGTTAGTAGGTATTGTCTGCCCAGTGCCCTGTCTTATCGCCTGAGCTGGCTCGTGATGCTTAGAGAGTGCTTGACCCACTGTGGCCAGCCGAGACAGCTCATGGTCCAGGAATACACACCAAGAGCCTCAGAAAGAAAAGCAGGATGCCACACTACCCCTGGCCCCTGCTTCAATCCCAGCTGGGATGCTGTCACAGCAGAGGGCTCCCAAGTATGACACGGCCACATCGGTATTTTCTCTTTATGTAGGTTAGTAAAGGAAAAAAGGATGTTGTTTTCAGACTGAATGATATTTAAGCCAGGTACTTATCAGCTAACAGACATAATAAAGCCAAAGGATATTAATGAACACATCTGTCAACAGTTGACGTTGCAGTCCTGCCCAACAAACCGCAGCACAGATTCACAAGACCACGATAACTTACCTGTGCTGCGACTTGGTGTGACCTGCGTAGCCACGCATGTGGTCTCACAACCAGCTGCACATTAAGCAGCTGCATGCTTGTTTGAGGGAGAAATCAGAAAGAAAACTTGTTTCATCAGCAAGCCCCAAGGAACTGTTGCAAACACCAGCTAGAAAAACGTACATTAAAATCATACCGATTCTCCAACAAGCTGATCGGAGCAAAGGAACTGCTCTGCGGGCATCCAGCTTCCCAGCATTGCTATTCACTCCTACCACTCTCTCCTTACCTGTCCCACTTCCTCAACGACTTCCCAGCTCAGGGCATGACTGCTAGCTCTGCTTTCCAGTATCTCCCTCCAAATCCTTTGCACACACGCTCACTCTCTCTCCCTTTTTCCTCAGCCTCATTCTAATTCCCCCGGCTGCTCCTTCCTGCAGCACAAACAAGACGAGGGTGGCTGCACACACTCACACTCCGTCCTTGCCCGCTAACCACAGACATGGGGCACTGGGAAAGCTCCCAGCTCCCATCCCCAGCCACACCAGCCTCTCCAAGGGGAGAGGAGATGGCAGACAAAGCCAGGTTGGTGTGGCACAGCAATCTCGCACGCAGGCTCCCTCCCTCTGACAGGCTCTTCCTTGCTCCCTGTACAGCTCTGCGGAGGAGCCCAACAGACAAATGCTGTGGGGCGTTGGGCTGAGTGCCCCCCACTCCAGCCCTCCTCTATCATCTGAGAGAGTCGGGACACTCTGGAGAGCAGATGTACACAGGACCAGGAGCTGTGGGGAGCCTGGTGGTGCAGGAAGCACGGGTATCTCAAAAAGGTCTGAAAAAAGCATGGGGAAATAATGTGGACAAAATAATCTTCAACTGCCCATGCAGCTGGTGGGCTGCACTCTTCAAGCAACCAGCAATCAAGGTGGTCTTCAAAGCTCAGTGTCCTGCCAGCAGCAGGTGTGAGGGCATCTGTCTCTCTTGCGCCTAGCAGAACAGTCTGTCTCAGCCAAGCCGCCCAGCTTCTCATCAGGCATAGACATCCCTGTTTAGCATGGGCCAGGGGCCAGGAGAAGGTGACAGCAGCAGAAGGGCACTTTTCCTCTGACAGGCAATACCACTCTGGGTGTGAAAAGGCCTCCCATTTTTACCAGTTCAGCCTGTTTGCCAGGAGTCTTGGACACATTATATATCTCTGCCCAAGAGCGCTGCAGATATCATCTCACATCAGATTTCCTCTGTGGCTGTGACTGCCATGAACTCATCCCAACAAAGTCCAGCTAAGACACAGCTACTCCCTGCCAAAGGGAGCGTCATTCACAAAGACCAGTAACAATCACACCATTGCCCTCGACATGATGGGACTGGCAGTGTTTGTGGCCTTAAACTGGTGACAGCCAGGAAAGATTACTCCCAAGCACCCCATCCTAGGGACTGGAAGGGGCTGAGCTTTGCTATGGCATTGATAACAACTCTTGGGATGAATATGGGGCTCTGCAATGCAAAATACCCTCAGTAGACATGTCTTGCCCTCAATTTCTGCCCCAAATGCACCTCCAAAGCTACAGGATGCCTTGGACAGGTAACTTCAAAGAGTTTAGAAGCCATGGACTTCTTAAAGTTTAAAAAAGAAAAAAGGAAAAGATGATGACAAGATTTACGTGGGTCAGAGTTTACAGTGTCAAAGATTGAGAGCAAATTATCCAAGGGCCAGACTCATTCTCCATTGCTGGAGAATGGAAGTCCAGGAGATGAGTTCCATGGGTAGAAGTAAGATCATTGCAAACTCCTTGGGAAAAGAGGAATGAGAAATGCTCAGAATCAGGAGCAGGAGGGAGGTGGGGACAGGGAATTTTAGGAAACTCTCCTGAATATGAGACTCCAGTAGTTTCCACAATGATGGAAAAATGTGCTATAAATCTGGCCCTTCTGTCCCACTTCTTTCCACTCACTTTCTGACACACAGCAATGGATTGAGATTCTAGTCCTTGAAGTCACCTTGGCACCACAGGGCAGAGCAGAGGAAGATGGTTTGGTTTTGACATTGTAATTGAACACCACAGATTTGATTCTTGCTCTCAGTATTTTGGCAGAGGGATAAAACCCCTCTGCACTGGCAGCCCCCTCCTATCCTCCAGGAGTTCAGAGGAGGGAAAAGCACAGCCACGTTCAGGGACACAGCAGGGGAAGTACACTCCTGGCTGACAGAGCCCAGTCCCTTGTCACCACAGGGACTACCTCTGCTTATTTATTTTATGAATGTACAACATCCCATCTTAAAAGCTGTTCCCGTTTGGCCTGCTCCTCCCGCTGGACGGCTGTTCCAGAGTCTGACCGCCCTAATGTTCTCATTTCCAGCCTGAATTTATTCACAAGCAGCTTGCACCCAGTTGATCTGGTGCCAATATTGTCCTTTAGCTTAAATGGCTCTTTTCCCTCCCTGCTGCTTGACCCCCTGATGTTTTTATAGACAGCAATCACACCACCTCTCAGCCTTTGCTTTGCTAGGCTAAACAAGCTGAGCACTCTGTGCCTCCTCTTGTAACACAGACTCTCACTTTCCCTGATAGACTCTATAATCCTTTTCTGCGTGATCCCACTTGCTGGCGTTTGGTGTCCCAGCCCTGCATATAGGATGCAGTAGCACTTCTCCACCTTGCCTGGAAGTACCTCAGGCTTCACCTAGGAGTACACCTTTCTCACACCTGCATCTTACCAGCAGCTCCTCAGAGTCAACTCACCCATATCGTTCCTCCACTTCAGTCACTTCCCACTGATGAGCTCCAAGCCTGTACAGATTCCTCTGACAGCACTCTCCACGTGTGTGACCTTGCATTTTGTACCCCTGCATTTCATCCCACCTAAACCACTCAAGTAGTTTTCCATCTTTCAGATCTTCCTTATGATATCCTGAGGTGGTATTGCCTCCCAGCCTGGTGTCAGCTGCACAAACTTTGAGCAGCACAATCTTAATAGGGGATTCTGATCTGTCTGGCTAGGGAAGATGCCTGCCCGCTCTGGAAAAGCCATTTGGGTAAATTGTGGGGAGTGGAGAAATTTGGTTTGGATATAAAGACAGTCACTGTGATGTTTCTTTATAATCTCTCATCAAACTGCCTGTGCCTGTCTGATTGGATTAAAACATTTTCCTGGGTTAGTACTTCATTACCATCGTAGATGGAAATGATGTCAAGCATTAACAGCATCAATTAAAGGGCTAGGGTAAGTTTAAACTTGGATTTATTTCATTTTCCTTGCTTGATAACCATTACTCATTAGGTGTTTCCAGAGCAAATAATCACATTGCAAACATAAAGTTGGCATTTGCCAGACAAGCACACCAGTGAACTGAAATTCATGCCTATGTTGTTCATCAGTCAAGCACACAGGTTCAGATCCTGGGGTTAAGCAAGCATGGATGGCCAAAACAAATCTATTATTCAGTCTAAATGAGGAGTCCTGGAAACTTTTCATTCTAAATTGTCCTCATCGGGATGCTCCCTTTCTGGGCTGAAACATCCCCAGCTCCAAGGAGAGAAGGAACTGTGACCTTCAGTGGCTACCGAGGACAGCTGGAGCCATCCAAGCCAGGAGACAGTCTCTCTCTCTTCCTCTCGTACATGCAATCAGCTGCCCATCCTCATTAGGCGCCAAGAGCAGAGGTTTACAGCTTCCCAGCGAAGCCAAATTGGTGCTGTCATGAATTACTGTAAGTGCTTGTTCCACACTCTTCAATAATGTCTTTCATTAGGAGCTGATCAGAAAGCAATATGTATTTTATTAGCATATGTTCCCTGGTCTAAGAAGAACAGACCTAATCTTCACTCTGTCAGGGAGACAGTCAAGTAAAAGCCTTAACTGAGGCACAGCACGACAGGCGACTTCGTGAGCCATGGGCTCACTGGGGCATCGCACGGCTGCACATCCTGAAGAGGGGAACCCCGGAGTTAGAGAAGAAAAGGGGTAAACTAGCACCTGAACTTGGGTGATGGGCGGGAAGGGAGGGAGAGCCACGCACTCCCCAGTCTGTGCAAGGAGCCACTGCGGTTTGTACTGAGCTAGACAGGTTACGTGTATGCCTAGCCATGCTTGTTATCTCCCTCCTACTGTCTCACAGCCATATCTTTGATCCTGAAGGCACACGTGGTCCTTCTGTTCAGACTGGAAGCCCTATACTGCTGCTGCAAGATCCTACCCGTACACAACGATGCACTGCAGAGCCTGAAGTCACCTCTGTCTGCAGCATGGGCATAAGCTGAATAAAGGACAATATCCCTCATGCTGCTCCACACCCCCCTCCTGCAGAGAGCAATGGTTCCAGTCTTTTTTGAGCCTCACATCTGAAAATCAGCACTACTTGGTGCCTTACTGGATCCAACTCTAAACCCATCCCTAATCTCAGTGAGCACAGGCTCCTCTTCCACCCATTTCCTCGCACTGGACATGACTGCCTGCAGCCAGACCCACGTACATGTCTATGCACCATGCTGTCAGCACTTTTGGCTCCAAGAAGAAAAAGCATTCTGGCTCTGCATAGCCCAAGTTTGCCCAGCTGCAGTTAGGTTGAGCTCTGAGCCATTTTGTCTATAATATGGTTGTAACTTACCAAGGGAGACATGCTCCACCAACAGGACTTGCCACCTCCCAGGCTTCTTTTCTTGGGTTCTCTTACAGACCCTGGCAGAGCCCTCTGTTAGGGTACCTTTACCCTTAAAAAACAGCAATTAATAAAGGATGGGGCTTACTGGAGCAGAAATAACCTTTGTATGGGACTCTGGACTTCCCAGTCTAGTACATGTAATGAAGATATATAGGTAAGTATCATTCCAGTGCCTATAGGCCACCTCTAACTCGACTGCATTTGCAGTCCTGTCTCTAGTAAAGAAGAGGCTGGCAGCACAGCATACACAGGGAGAGCCATAAAGCCCTTTGCATTGCTCCGTTCTGCCTGCACTGGCAGTGTGACTGTGTACATTTCATTTCTTTATGAAACACAGTCAAAACATCTATCTAGTGCCTATTCCTGCCTGTTTGTCACTAGCTACGGGAGAGGCAATGTCTCTCTTCCAAACCCCTCCCCCTCCGCTCACACTCTCCTCTTATCTCCAATGTGTTCTAGGAAGTGAGAGCCAGGAATAAAACCCAAAACGAAGAACAAAACCAAAAAAGGAAACAGAAACAAAAGAAAGAAGAGGTGGAAAATAGGAGGAAGAACAGGGAAGGGGAAGAAGGTGCACAAAGAAAAGACTCTGAAGCAGTAGGAGGAACAGGGGCTGTCTATTGAAAACAACAAATGAGCAGAGTAAATGGGAGGAAGCTGCATCACAGCCTATCGATAGGGACTCTCAGAAAGACTCAATAACTAGCATGTACCCCTTGAAGCCACCAAAGGAGTGTGGATAAGAGATGCACATAAAGCACTCACTTTTATCTTTGATACCTGGCAAGCATTTTTCATCCTGTGCTCAGCTTTGTAAAACACAAGCCAACAGCCTGCTGGATACGAACAAGTACAATGGTGTGAAAACAACATCGCAAGCCTGCAAGGCTGATATGAGGGGTATATTGGTTGGGGGGAATGTGATTATCTCTTCTCTCACATTCTCCTTAGCCTGAATGAGCACTGAACAGTGGTGTTAGGAGCTAGAGATAGATAAGATTTTGCTACTAGATGTGTTTTAAGATCATATGAGCCTTTCCAGAGAGATTATCTGTACTGTTCTTCTCAGGCACTGTAACTATTCTGAACAGAGCTAAGAGTGGGAAAATTGTTTTTAATTATTCCCTTGTACTAGGAAAGCTAAACAATATCCAGCTTTCTCTCTTGCACAGTCAAGAGCTTGAATTGCAGTGCTTATGAAAAGACTAAGACAAAATCTCTGCTGCAAGGCACCTTCTGAATGGCAAGCCACCTCGTAAAAACTTCAGCTACCGTGGTTTGGGCAGGTGACCTTGTGTACTTTGGATAATCAGAGAACAGAAATGGTACCATGAGGCGTAACAAACCTGCCATCACTCATATTACCAATATTCCCAGCTAACTGATTGCAAATGATCTGTGGACCAGGGATAACAAGCTCAGGAAAACTATGAATCATACTGAAGAGCAATTTGCAAAAAGACAGAATTAGTCAGACTAATTCATTAGTTAGGCATCGTTTGTTAAGCTCTTGTAGGCAAAGGGAAGTCTCAATAGCGGCATTGGAAGATGTGACCTAAGGTGGAAACCTCATCCCACAGCTCCCAGCCATTTCTATTGAACTCACCTGACCCATTGCTGCCGGTCAGGCCTGTATCGAGCTTCGCTGACCAGCCTTGTAGGAATCACTCTGATCCTCTGTCTGACACGGATAACAACCACCATGGCTGGGCAGACACCTCCGCCTGCAGTGAGTCATGGCCAGGAAGAAACTCTCTTCCTTTCCATTGGGTGGAAAATACATGAAACATGGAAAAATCTCCTTGTTTCCCACCCCCACCAAACATCCAGCTGTCCTGGAGTCTTCCCCTACAGCACAGGTAGAAAACACCTTGTTCTAGCAGGTCTCATCAACACATCATACCCCATGACAGATTGCTAGGGATGAAAAAAGAGATGTCTCAATGTGCTGTCAGCTGCAGTGACTGACGTTGTGTCCCATTTTCAGGCAGCTAAGAGCACAGCTGTGGCAGGATTCTGCCCTCTCTGCTCCCACATGCCTGTGGCAAAGTTGCTGTTTTACCCCCAGGTCCCCCACGGAAGTCTCATTAAGCTTCAAGCACAGCTTGTCTATCAAATGCTATTGATCAGTCAGCTCTCCTTCCACCAGCGCGTGGCTGACACTCAATCCCACTGCACATCCCAAGCCTCTCCTCCTCTTGAAGCCTAAACAGGCAATATCACCTCTCCATTCTTTTGCTTTCCCTGGCTTTGCATCATGATGGCTGTTTGAACCATCCGCCAAACACACCTCCTGTTGACACGCTGGCTTCTTTCTGCATCCTTTTCCACCTCCCTCAGGGCTGAGTTCTGCACGGCATCACATATGCCACTAGCACAACTGAATGCAATTGACTTAAGAGCACAAATGTAATCTGCCTGTTCTCACTGCCTGAACAAAAGTTGAAATAGAAAAAATAAAAAAGAAAAGAGAGAGCAGCAGAGAGGGAAGAGGGGAGAGCTAGAGCTGAAAAAAACACCTTCTCCTGCTACAGCGGATGGCTCACCGGGTAGGTGGAATTGCGTTGATTTGACGTCCCATACGACAGCAGCCTGTGATCAGACATCAAACTGGCAACCAAGGTAGGCAAAAAAGAAGATAGGATTAAAGATAAGTCACTGTCCAGCAGACGTGACTTACAAGCCATTCTACAACAGAAGGTCTGCCATGAGATTCAGTCCTGGGAACACTGGGAGGCCAAGTCACTGCAGTCCCCAGTCCAAACACCAGTGAGACTGGACCAGCACAACCCATATCAAGTGAAATAAGAAACAGTAAAGGGATGTGCCATTTGTCACGCCCCACAAGAGTTTTGATCCATGCAGCATCTCACATGCAGCCAGGGCCACCATCTGCTGCTTCCTGGGAAGTCACACTCTCTTCCTTGGTGCAGCCGGCTGGGACTGCGATGCTCTAGCAGGGAGGAGGAAAGGAAAAAGGACTCCCACATCCCTTTTCCACGTGTCCTGTCTGTGCACCGCACTGGGGCACTGAACTAGGCTGTCCAGTTAAACAGCCTCTCAGGAAGAGGATTACTAGGTGGATGTGGCACCACAAGCCCTTTCCCTTTTTCCAGGTAACACCAGGCGAATGCAGCACAGGTCACGTTTTATCCAGAGCAGGATGAGTCCCTCCCCGCTTTACAAGCCACAACTCCATCCTTTAAGGTTTTCATCTTCGAATATGAAAAGGAGTTAGGAAAACAGCCATGACTGCTTTTTAGCTAAGCTGTCCTAAAGCCTCACCATGTCACTTCCTCAGCTCCTGCAGCATCCCCCAACCTAAAACCCCACCGCATCACTAGTGGGGGGATGCACAGGATGAGGTCACTGGGGGCATGGTGCCCACAGAGCAGCGGGATGAGGGCGACAGACCCAGGCCTGTCGGCAGCCCTGCGTCAGGTGGTTACCTTGGTGATGGCAGCGTTTCCCAGACAGCGTGTAATCCCCTGGAGCCAGCAAAATGTTAGCCCTTTGGTTTGTAAAGCAAGTTCTGTCACCTCTGCCTGCTTGTGCAGAGCTGCCGTCTTTCCTAGCTCTCGGGATGCCCCCGGCCCCGATGCGCAGCCCTCAGGCCACCCCCCCAAGGCACTGGCTGCTCAGTTTCCCAAGAAGCTTCGCCTGAAGCCAAAGCTGCATCTGCAAAAGAAATGGGATTCTGTTCACCTCCCAGAGTGCAGAGCTGGACTGCTGCAAGGGCCACCACCTGCTCAGGTACACCACAACCTGCTTGGGAACACTGCCTTTCTGTGTTCACAGCCCTTCCTAACCTGGGGCCCAATAAACAAATGGGCTTAAAATATTTAGAGGCAGAGAGAGCCTCTAAAGTGTGTGTGTCTGTTTTATACTCTTCTCCAGACACTGTCTACCGCTGAAGATGGGAGGAGACAAGCTTTTGGCATGGATGTTCTCACTCCTGAGTGCAGGGCTGGGTGGATTAGCTTGCTCTGGAAGTTTGTGTACCTTGACTGCCCAAACTAGCTGTTTATGTTATCACAGGGCTGCTTACAAGCATTGGAAGATGCGTCCAACTTCACTAGGATGGGTTCTTCATGGGCCAAGGGCCACACACATGCGTTCATCAAGCCATAGTGTTGCATGAATAGGGGAAGCACAGTGGTGCGAGTTAACAGTGTTCTCAACTAAACATTTATGTAAAAGACTATGGGCTGGTGTACTGCTTGCTGATCCTCCCTTTTGAGTAGTACCACCCCTGCTTGGTGGGAAGGGAGCCAGTGAGAGATGTCCCTGCCTGGGTCTGCGTGTCCTTGGAGGAGCATCCGGCTCTGCGCGGTAATGAAGCCAAAGCCAGGCAGCAGTTGACAGACGCTGCTGAAGCAGGCTCAGAGGAGAGCAAAAGAACAACTCAGAGGTAGAAGCGAAGCGATACAGATCTGCAGCCCATGGGCCTCAGCATAAAACTTCTCCCGCTGTGCTGCGATGGCCATCAGCGGAGTTAACCTTCCACTCTAATCACAATCATTAAATTCCTGCTAACGCCCCTGTCCTATGTCTGTCCACACAGCTCTGTTATCTGTCACCTCCCCACACGGTGAGCCCGGCTCCCCACTGCCGCAGCTCTCATTAATGCCGCTCTGGCTGGCTGATGAGGCAAGCGGCAGCCAGCTCCGGAGCCCAGATGAGTTTTGTAGACAGCAGGGGATGTTTATCCAACATGGAGGGGATGAAAGTACAAACAAAGAGAGACCATACAACTACTCAGGCATCGCACAGGGCCAGTCTCATTAAAGACAGTCTCCCTGACAGGAATTAATCTGAGGTGACAACCCAGTGAGCTCATTTAGCAAATGGGTCTGGGGCTTGGCCCAGTGCAAATTACAGGGGTCTGTCTGGCAGGTAGAGCTGAGCCTGCTCCGAGGAGGGAAAAGGCAGGAATGTGTTAAACTGGCCCTGTTCTGGCACGAGCCTGTGTATCAGAAGGTACGGAGGAGACAGCAGCCTCAGGTCTCCTTGAGGGGCACAATGAAGATTAAACTTCCCTACTGCACCAAAACCTTCTCCTTCCTCTTTCTCCTGCAGCCTCAGGTCACAGATGGGTTCCAGCTCATTAAGTGCAGAGTAATTCTGCCACTATCCCCTGTAACCGTAACCACCAGGCCAGCTCAGATCTTTCCTCCAGGATGCAACCTGCTTGCAATATTAGATGGCTTTTCTTTTCTCTTTAATGTTAGAGGAGAGCTCTGGGAGGGGATAAAATACACAGGCAGAAACAAGCAACTTAAAAGGCTTTTTATTTTTTAAGCAAAGATCTGGTTTGGGGAGGCTGCTTTGAATCCCCAAGCAATGAAAAACATTTTCAGTTGGAGTGCAATGCCTCAGTGCCTTTCTATGCTGCAAGAATACATGGAAGGAAAAAAGACAACCAGACAAACACCCCAAAAGCCTCATGGCATCTGCCTACAACCAAACCATCCAAGGCTGCGAACTCATTAAGTTCACTGCCTAAGGTGAAGTAAGGTGGTCGGCATTTGGATCAGTTGCCTCAGAGCAAGAAAGGACAAACCTCCCAAGCCACCAAGGACAGGTGTCTGCGAGGCACCTGCAGTTCCTCGGTGGGGACGTTTTCCCCTCTGAATGGCCACTCAACACAAAGCCACTGCCTAGCCCACCTGACTGATGCACTTGGGGAAGTAACAGCCTATTTGTCAAGACATAAAACAGAGGCTTTACAAGAAGCCTGCTCCACATTGCTATCGTATGCGCTTTGCCTGGGTCAGTGGCTCCAAGCTGTCAGGCTGTTTATTTGGTTTTAATCGAAGGTTAATTCTTATTCTACTGGAACTGGTACGGCTGCTGTGCCGCTCAGCCTGCTCCTCAGCACCGGGAACAATCACCTCCTGTGGAAAAGCACCTGCCCATCTTGCTGGGAGCCCCCATGCATCACTTAGGAAACCAAATTCCCCCAGACTGCTTGCAATCCCCCCAGGAATGCCCAACCAGCCCTTGGAAGCTGTTGAACAGGAGGAGTTGGAGGAGCCACAGCACCAGCTAATTAATAAACAGCACTTTGACTCTCACCAAGCCCCATTTTCAGCAGCTGCAGCAAGCAAATTTAATTCAAGGGTTCCCAGGTGCCTTGCAAAGCATCCTGCTACTTAGGGATCTTCATATTACATATGCCAAGAGCTCTTCAAGCAAACTGGGGAGAGCAAAATGAAAACCAGCAAAGCGTTTTACAACCAGTGGGCATCCCAGCTGGCTGCCCTTTGGATTCCAGCTCAGCAAGAGTTAATGTCTTCTAGACAACCTCTCACCACCCTAAGACTGCACACTGCTCCTGCTGCTGCCCCGTTCATCCTTAAGATGCTGAAGAGCACCTCCCACCGACCACTGAGGCTGGGGAGCTCCCAGAGCTGGAGGAGAAGGTGAGTTGGCTGGCGGGGTAAGATTTCATCAGCTTGATGCTGGCAATAAATCAGTCACAACTGGCTGCGTGTAAGGCCCATTTTTATCTGAGGAGAGTAATTCCACTTCAATCCTAGCTCTCTAGGAGGATTTCTGTGCTACCATGGCCAGTGCCTGGAAGCCAGTGAGGAGGGTGCCCAGGCTCCTCATTCAGGCAGACAAATCCCCTTTCTTAAAAGCTCTCCAGTCAGCAATGCTTTTAAGCTCTTGAGCTTTTCAGGGTTGTATTCAGTAATGTCACCATGTCCTGCAGTCCAATGACGGAACAGCAGGACACGAAGCTCAGCCCAGCACAGAGGAGAAGGTGCAACGAAGCAGCAAAGCCTGTGGGACATGGAAGAGGGTGACGGCGCAAGGGAAAGAGTGAAAGGTCAGGAGGTGTCACAAGGCTCCTCTGGGACAAGGAAAGGAAAAGGGCTCTGTGAGACTTCAGTATATGGCACATGGGGGCAGAGACCTGACCATCTCATGCAAGTGTCTTCATCGGAGGAAGGCCAGGAGGAGGCAATTACATGAAAGCCTTTTCCAGAGTGTTTCCTGCTTTTACTTGACAGAAGAGGGAACAAAACTCCTCTGCTGCCTCCTCTCTCTGCCCTCCCTTATTCAGATGCCACCACAGTGGCACCTGGAGCCATTCCTAAGACACTGCCCATCCATGAGACTGGGCTACAGCAGGGCCATGACACAACACTCCTCTAAAACACACCACTAAATAGTCACAGCTATGTAGTAATGCCGCAAAAGAAACATTAACAGCAGTAACTGATGGGATATGAACAAAACTAGGGAGGGTTAAATTCGCACAGGCACTCAGCTTCCTTCATGTCATAACTTAAAGCAGAAACGCGATTTTTCCCTTTTCTTGATCCCTTTCAGTAGGAGCTCAATGAGGAACAGATCCAAGATTACTTTTAGGTACTGTGCAAAAGAAAAAAAACCTTCAACATCACTGGAGAAGGATAAAAATCACAAATTAGTTCACTGAATTGCACTGCTGATAATAGCAAAACTCAGCCAAGAGGGAAGGGGTACTATGACAAACTGCCTTCATTATTAGAGGCTCCCCTGTGTCCTGTATTATTATTAAGTACTGACAATGTGCTCCACGTGGTTTGAGTAACAAACAAAGGCTGTCCCACCCCAGAGAGCTCACAATCAAACAGAGACATAAAACTGGAGCCTACTGTGCAGAACTAGACGAAAGAGACACTTGGATCTTTTTAATTATTTTGTTTTCTATCTACAGTAAACAAACTTTTCCTTGCAAAACACATTTGCTTCCAAGCTATCACTGAATGGCAACAACCACCAATGTTAAGTGCCCATATTTTGAAAAAATGTTGAATGCGGGCACTTTGCTGTGTGTGGATCAAAGTAATCCTTCTAGGTTAACGTGCTCTTGAAAAACATCAGACTCCTTTCCCTAACCTTCTCCAATGAGTGATCTCTTCAGATTTCCCTCAGTTCTCCCCCTCCACCCCTCTGGTATGATTTCTCTTTAGACTCAGAAACCTTGAAACCCACTTCTCTTCCCCTGCAGTGTTCATATAGTCCAAATAGCTTCATTACTGTGACAGTATGAAAGCCCTTCTGCAACACAAATGGTAGATGACTTTTTCCTGCAGTTCCTGCCTAGAGAGCTCTTCAGCTTATTCCCTTTATTTCATACAAGTGAGGAGAGTGGAATTCCACTCGCTTGAATCTTTGGCCTATAAAATCTACAATACCTACTAATGACTGTGGGGTTTTGTTCACATTAAAACCCCACTCAAAACACCGAGCATGAGCAGTCCGATGGGAGGCAGCAGGGCTTTGAAAGGTCTCGATCGTACCCAACATCAGATGTAAAAACAAATACTGTCTCTTCCATTTGGTGGGGAAGGTGCAAGACCATCAGGACATGGCACTTTCATCACCTTCAGCTCTTAATCGGCAAGGAAACATCAACGTAACTGCCCCCTGAAAGGTTCCTCTTCCCAAAGGCATGTGTTAAGGCTCCAGAAGAGCAGACCTTACCTGTCGGACTTCCAGTCGGTACTTCAGGATAGGATCCACAGCATCAGGCTCCTTCTGTGTCCACTGCAAGACGTAAGAGTAATTCTTGGATTGCTTCTGGCTCAAGGTGGGGTTGGGAGTGTCATAGTAAAACTCTGGGCTGTAAGCTTTGGCTGGAGGGGAGAGAAAAAAAAAAAAAAAGAGGGAGGAAAGTAAAAGAGGGGGATCAAGAGGAACATAAACTACAAAGAGATGTTGTGAGAGCGCAACATCTCCACTTGCCCAGCTCATCTGCTTCCCTTTGACATGACGGACACCTTTACTATTGTAGCTGGTGTTGCACTGTTGTGCCATCGTCTTCTGTGAATCACTACTGCTTTCACAGCTAAACTACTGGGAGGGTTAGCAGCCCTGCAGTACCAGTGGGGCACGACCGACACCAAAGAAGGCGGGAACAACCTCAGTTCTCCAGCTGGAACCAGCTCTAATCTTTTCTCTCTTACTTTGTACTTTAGATTGAGGTAACAGCTTTAAACTGGCATTTCTCCTGTTTCATCTGCTGCTTTACAGAGTCTCCCGCTACCAAACCCTGAGGAAAGATCATTTGGCCAGTAGGTCACAGGAAAAGTGTTATTTATCACACAGGGACCATGGCATTAAAAAGGAGACCTTGCTCCCTCTGCATCTCCCCTGCCTCGGCAACGCAGCTCCCCAGCCTCTTTGTAACACGACAGTCAGCTCGGCAGCAGAGAGGATGCTGACCTCAGCCTGAGTAAAAACAGCGGGAGCTTTTGCAGGAGTGGAGATATCTTTTTCTAAACCCACGTCTCCCCTTAAAAAACAGAGGGCAGCAGGAGGAAGGGAAAGACAGGAGAAACTATATACCAGAGAGAAAACGGATGATTCAAAGAAGAAGGGATTTCCCGTCAGTTCCCCAGCCCCTGCTGTCCTGAACCACTACCAAACCGAATTAGAAGGCTACTGCCATGCAGCTCAGAAACTGGTGGACTAATGCACAGGGCCCAGAAGCAACTTGAGGCCTTAACCACATGCAGTTTTACCCTATTTGAAACTACCTTCATTTCACACTGTGCACTTCAGTTTTTGGCAGGTCCTGTCCCGGGCTAGGCAGGAACTGGACCTGAACAAAAACTCTTCTTTCTGGGTTCAGGTCCAGTCTGGCCCTGCACAGACCAGAAAGAAGCCTGGGCAGCAAGGGATGCTGGAGAGCATCGCTGGCAGAAACACCATCTCCCCCAGGCAGTTTGTTGCACCTTTCCACCTGAATCACAGGCCTTGCCATTCTATGTGGTTATAATTAGGCTCGAAAGGATTCAATGCTTATTTTTTATGAACTCAGATGGATAATATTGATGTTTATTTCCAAGTCCTTTTTTTCTTATTATTTTTATTGACTTGAATTTTTGCACAAGCAAGAAGTTCAGAACCACCTCAGAGACTAATTGCTGCTTATTCAACTTGTATTGACTGTGGAAGTCAAGCTTCGTAATGGATTCCAAAATAAAATCAGAACTGATGATAATCATCATCTTGCATGATATTAATTCCTTATTAATTGACTCCAAGATGGAAACGGAAGCTAAAATAAAAAAGCCTTCTAATAGAAATGCAGCACATCAAGACACTTTTGGAACTTCCTTTCTGGAAACTTTTACCATTGATGGAAAGTTTTGTCTTTTGCTTACAGGTGATGGGAAGAGCTGAAGGTTGTTCACTCCATCTTTCAGGGCTTTTCTGTGCTTGCGGCTAGTGGGAGTGCAGGTGGTGACTAGTATGGGCTGCCCTGATAACTCGCTCAAAGGGAGTGGGTTGGATGTCTCGCTATCCTTCCCAAACATCTCAGAAAGCTAATCTCACATACATAGAAGAAACTAATCCCATCCTGGGCAGATTTATGAACTCCGCGTTCCCAGTACATCTGAACACCTCACAGTCACAAATGAGTCACTACCTGTCAGACAGGAAAGTTTATGGTCCTTCTTTCACAGAGAAGCACCAGAAACAGAGATGATGCCATCGCCTCTGCTCACACAGGAAGGCTGTGGCTGATGGCAATCAAAACTCCAGTGTCCTGAGCCCAAGCACAACAGCCTAGCCACTGGATTATTTTCCAGGTTGCTCTACAGGCTCAGAAGGTCTAATTGCTTTGTAACTGTCCAGGACACAGGCAAAGATGTCTGGAGCTAAAAAGCCACCATCAGATATCAATGTCTTGGAAATGGAGAAGAGATGCAGGAAAATAAATGCTTGCTGCTTTCCTGATGAGTGCTCTCTAGGGATGAACACTGCTTTTTGCTTAGGGGATCTTATCTTGTGGGGCACAGCAAGGCACACCAGGTGGTAAAATGTATTTGTTACTACTTCCAGCAAGAAATTCAGATCCTGGGAGCATTCCCAAGCTTGCCAGGGAAACAGTTTGCTCTGGTGGCTCAGAGTGGGATATGATTTGCCATGACAGCGACACGAGAGTTGCAAGCTTATGAAGAAAGGGTAGAGAGGGCCAAAGCTCTCAAGCAAAATCCACTGCCAGACAAATTCCAGGAAATCTCAAGGGGCAAGAGCAAGGTCCTGAAAAGGGGCCCAAACACTAGAAGTGGTCTGGGCTTCCCTATTTCTGAGAGCATCTCAGAGTTACAGCATACCTGAGCTTTTCCAAACCCTAGGAAAGATTTGCTTCAAAATCAGGCCTCTTTGGATGTTATTTATTCTCATTTGTTCAGCCCTGACTTGAAAACTATTATAAATTGGCCCTGGACTGAAAATCCAGTATTTTGGCTGAATTTATTGCTTACTAAGGCAACTTCATCAGAGAGCTTGTCGAGAAACTGGTGCCCAAGTCAAATCTGGGGTCATGGGAAAAGCAGATTTAATGATCAGCTGCAGAGGCTAGGTCAGATGTGTGGTTTTAAATGCTATAACTCTGCCATCCCTCTTTGCAGTTGCTGGTGCTGAAGAGGAATCCTGTTATGGTGCCTGCTGGATTCACAGAAAACTGTGAGCTGCAAATCCACTGAGTACCAGTACCCATTCCCAGCTCATGTTTGTCCTAGCAACCATCGTGAGACACAGACAGACAGGAGACACAGGGAAGGTACAGGAATACGTAATACAGTTTGTTTGTTTTTAAAGGGGAAATCAGATGTTTTGGAGCCTGTTGGGGCCTTTTACTCCCGCTTGGTCAATACTTATCTATGATACAGGTCATCCAAGCTTGAAAGCTGAAAGCAGTCTTAAGTCCTGTACCTTTCAGGCAAGTGGTCAAACACAGCTAAAATGCTGGCACCAGTGGCTGGCACCAATTGCCCCAGGTCCATCCCAGGACTGCCTGAATGATGGAGGCAGATCTCCCTGTTGGCTTGTGGAAAGCCATCCCTTGTGAACACAGCACTGTGCATAGAGGAGGCAGCAGAGGTTGCTCGTACTGGCCCCAGTTTATTGGGAGCAAGCTTCCCACCCCCGTGACCTCCTCCAACAGCTTGCTCCAATGTGTGCTCTGTGACTTACCAGACACCTGGAAGAGGCAGGTGGAGACCCCCACGTCATTGGAAATGCTGCACTCGTAGCTACCGCTGGTCTCCCGGCTCACACTGTCCACCTTCAGCTCCGAATAGTCCTGCTGCTCTGCCAGGGGCTGTGCCAGAAGGGTCCCGTTGAAGCGCCAGACGGAGGTGGCCACCTTCATGGGGCTGCCCTTCAGCATGGTGCAGCGCAGGGTGACGCTGCGCCCCACGCCCTGGCGCACGTCCTGGAAGGCCGGCTCTACCACAGGGGGGACTGGAGACCAAACAGAGCAACAGACGGGGACGCCGTCAAGGAACAGCCATCTCGCTCAGCACAGTCACCCCGGTGGTGCCTCTGAGGAGACAAGCACCTATGATTTCCAAGTGGATATTTATTTTCTGGTGGGAACTAGGCTTCATCAAACCAAAAGCAGCAATAGTTATCTGACATACCCTTCTCCCTGTCCTGTGGCCACCTCCCACCTCCCTCCCATTTATTAGGTAGGGGTGGCCTTTAGCAAGCACTCATCCCACGGTGAAACACTGCTTGGAGGAGCTACCAAGCCCTGCTCTTCCACATGAGAAGGACAACTCCAGAAGCTGAGGGCTACAGCTTGGATTCAATCCTCAGAACCTAATCAGAATGACCATAGTCCTTGTACCCAGCATAAACTGCACTCCCTGAGCAGGCAGGTATGGTCCTAAGCAATTACATTCATGTTCTGGTCAAGGTCTGACAGGTTTATGAGGGACACCATGTTCAGATGGAGTGATACCACTGGCTGTCCCCACAGAGCACAGACCTGAAAGGGTGTTAAAGCGCCTCTCCTAAATACCTCAATATAACACATTAGGGACTGGCTACAAGGACTCTGGATCCTACTTTTTCTCTGGCAACAATTCCCCAACATTGAGAGGCAAGTCACATCTCTCCGTGTCAGCTTCTCTGCCAGTAGTGTGAGAATGGTGATGTGTGACCACCTCCTGAGCAAAGGGAGGCTACTAAGTCTTGTTCTTTAGCACTTGTAAAAGTTTACAAGACCCTCACCATTTGGGCATGGTTGAGGCAGAGCAAGGAGAAAGTCTGGATTGATATTGCTTGGGTTACCCCTTATTTAATGTAATGGCAGAGGACTTCAGTCTCCACACCCATCTGATGGACATCTTACACTTGCAATAAACTTTTAATTAAAACACTCCAGCATGGGAATAACCAGGAGCTCTCCTTCTAAAATGAGAAAGGCTTCCTGAACACAAAACAGCTGTTAGCCTGAATGTAAAAGAGGGAAAACAGATTTATAGCATCTCCAGCACAATCACAGCTCACCTTCTCCAGTTTCCAGCACCTGCTCTTCCACAGATGTCTATGCACTACAGATCTACAAAGCATCTGCCTCCTCTAAAGGTGCACAGAGCTGCCAAGCACAGCCAGGCCCTAAAACCTGCAACACAGCATCTGCAGCACCACAGACACAGCTCCACCAGAACCACGGGTCACACAGCATCCCTGCTGCCCTGAACACAGCCGTGCCTGGTGGGCTCCAGCACACCGGTGTCTCCCCTCCCATAGCCTGACCCTAGCAAGACCCACCTACAGCTCCATAACACTAGTGACATCTCCATCTTCACCACAGATGAAGGTGGTGCGTATACCACCCCACAGGTCTTGCACGCACATTGTCCCCTCTCCCAGGGACACAGATGCATCTGCATGTACACAGCACACAAGCATCCCCTCCACCTGGCAGCCCTTGTTTGACAGTGTTTTCTAGGTACCTGTTCTCAACTCTCAGCCTCTGGGCCCTTTGCTGCACTTAAGCGGATTAAAAGAAGCCCTTGACTGAACTCACGTTGCCGTGCTGAGTGGCATGGTCAGCTCATTACAGATGGTTTTGCTCGCAATGTGTCTCTGCGGGTGCTCCAAGTGCTGACTTGCCTTTGGCTCACACGTCTCCCACCTCACGGCGAGAATAATGTGAGAAGTTGTTTGATTAGACCTAGTGCCATGGATGTGTCATCTCCATCCCTAGCTGCTATCCCATTTCTTGGGTCACATCTGCTCCTTAATTGAAGCCGGTGGGGTCTCACATTATAATCAAGGCCAGCTGGTGATGTAGGAGGGAAAAAAAAAAAAAAAAGAGAAAAAGGGGAGAGAAAGGAGAAAGGAAGGCTTAAAAGAAATGGCACAGCAGCTCCAGATGTACTCAAAGCAATCTAGGAGGAGAGAGAGGGGTGGGGGAGCAGCTTCCCTCACTGCACCGAGCAGCGCCTGTGTATGGAGCTGGGACAGAGGAAGAGAAAAAGTCTGAAATTGGACAAAGCGTCCCCAGCAAGGACATACGCTGCAAGGAAAGTGTCCCCCTGGACCTTATCAAGGGAGCCTCTGGGGCTGGTAAAGGGTCACAGAGGAGCAGGGCTGGGACAATCCAGATGCTTCCTTAGGTCACAGGAACAGCAGGGCAGCCAAGGATGCAGAAGATACTAAGTCTTCTTCCACTGGGAAATGGGATTTACTTGATTTGCACTGGGATAGGCTCTGGGCCTGTGTTACCACCTTGAGAAGGGAATGTCTGAAAGTGCCTATACAGTAAAATCTGATTACATTTTCTCCTCTTGTCTCTGGCACTAGGAAACACCCAAAGAGCATTAACTCTGCAGGCAGTCCCCGAGTCCCTGGGTTTTCTGGAGAGAGCAAGCTGAAGCAGGTGATCCCATCACTGCAAAACACACAGTACTACGCCAAGGGGCCGCTACTCCTGAAGGCTGCCAGTGGATATAAAAGCAAAGAAAGGTCAACAGCAATTACAGACCCAGACATCAGCTCTGGCCTTGAACGCCTACTGGGGACCTCACACTTCTTCAAGTAGGTTATACACAAAAGGGAGACCCACCACCAAGGCAGGGATTCAGTCTGCAAATCCTAGCAGATAACAGCACAGCTTTTTCTCATCCCTGGCTTAAACACAAAGGAAACTTGTTTAAATGAGCCTGTGCTCCAGCTACCCAGAACTGGGAACTGAACAGCTGCAGTACACCTGAGATAGTGGCTGTCTTGGAGCAGAGACCTCCAACCTGACACCTTAAGGGAGCTGCAGGAAATGACAATGATTTTCCAGGTGTCTCTAAAACCCACTGGGAAGAAGCATCCTTGCTGGCTATTAGGGATAAGTATCTGGCTATTCTGGATCACTAAGCTGCCATGGTGCTCTTTGGGAAACTTGGGTATCAGCCCCAGTTTTTAGCCCAGTTCCAAAGGCAGGTCCTTGTCTAGAGCTCCTCAAATGCCTTTCTGTATCTCCCCTGAACTCCAGTGCATGCAGCTGAAGTGCTCTTTTAAGCTGCAGCCATGTTGCAGGCAGCAGGTTGCTATGCTTCAAGGAGGAGGTAAAAAACCTGTCTGCATATACAAGGCTTTTGGGATTCCCTGGTAAGAAACACAGCAAACAAATATAGACAATTACTGTTTTGTCTCAGCACACAGCCTAGCTCTAGAAGAGCTAGCTGGCAGGAGGAGTGACAAAAGGGGTAAAAGAGGGCAGCACATTACCGTTTGAGGCAACGTTGAAGGAGCAAGGCTCCTCCAGCAACCTTGTTAAGATG
Source organism: Aramus guarauna (assembly GCA_013400195.1). NCBI lineage: Eukaryota > Metazoa > Chordata > Aves > Gruiformes > Aramidae > Aramus > Aramus guarauna. The sequence goes on along the minus strand of VXBL01002906.1, from coordinate 268,525 downwards.
CGGCTGCTATGAAACACAAGGCAAGGCAGCCTACCTTCACAGCAGAATTATTGTGCAATAGGAGAAAACAAACACTCACCTGCTCGTTAGGAGCAAATCAAATCAGCCAAACACAGGTGACTTACTCCAGCAGTACTACTAAAGCAAAGGCGGGCTTCTAGGCAGCTCCCTTGCTGTGAGCCAGAGCAGAGCTCTGCACTGAAAGGTTGCTAAGCTAGCACGGCGTCCACGATGATGAAGGGCAAGATTGAGGGAAGCACAACAGAGAAATGTCAACTGTCAAGGGGTGTTGCTTTGTGCCCAAATAACCTCTTATTTTCTTGGTTTCACTCAAAATAACCAGGACTGAAATGCTCATCCTACTAGATGAGTGAAAAGTGCACTGGCTGTGGAGCTGTGGTCAAGTCTGTAAGCATTTGTTTTAAGTCTGGTTTTATTTTAGCCTTGAGGAAGAGAGAAGTGTTCTTCCTTACAAGAACCAAAGTTCCTGCAGAAGAGACCTGCACTGTTGTGCAGTGAACTCCTTTCACTGTTACCGTGCTGTCCTGCTTGAGCACAGCTCAAGAAGGGGTACTCAGTGGTCCGTGTGATGCTGTCTGATGGCTGCAGGTTCCCAACAAATTCAGATGCGTACAGAAGGCGGAAATGCTTCTTTAACCAATGATGAAGTCAGAGCATCCCAGGATGGCAGTGATACACTATGGAAAGTTTTTCATTTATGGAGTAAATACAGAAAAAAAAAAATTTTTTTTTTTTTTTTCCACTTTAAAAAATGGGCGTGCTGTCATGAGGCTGCTCAATCTGATATGGATGAAAGGCAAACAAAGGCTCGTATTGATTGGAGTGGACTGATGCACAGGAATCAGTGACAAGCTTAAACACAAACCAGCATCTGGAGAACAGGGGAACACTGAGTGAACAGACCTCACATTAAGAGCTCAGGCAAGAACTGAGAAGGTCAAAAAATCCTAGACACCACAGTACAACACTGCTATGCAAGACACATGCAAAGTCTGCTTTCCCACAGTAGTTTGAAGACTGTGAATAGCATATCCTGGTCAATTCCCAAATGCTGGTTCATTTTGAAAGGGCTGTCAGAGCTGAGGAGCTCACTCATAACCTGCTTCCTGACTCACAGGCAACCCTTTCCCCTTTGTAGCCACTCTGACCAGCGACTGACAACTGCCGTCACTGCAGGTGGTCAGCTGCCCGCATTGTACTGCTGGTCCAAGCAGCTGCCATGGGCTGCTGCACTCTCCTTGTTCTACAGGGATTTACTTCCCACAGTGCATCCTCTGCTGCAAAGAGCACCACAGCACAGCAATATCTGGGCAGAAAGAGAGGCACGAGCAGAAAGATGGCCTGCCCGAGGTCACACAAACCAGCAGCATCAGGCAAAAGCAGCGAAGGAGTTCTGTATCCTGACCCACACGTCAGTCCTTAGTCCAGGCTTCCTCCCCTGTGAAAAACACCCTCTACTCTGCCCTCCAGAGTCAGTCATCATTTACATTTTTATTTAAATCTAGAAAGTGCATCACATAACACAAGTGATGAAAATAGCAAGCCTTGCTAGATTAGAAAGCAGCTTTATTTTCAGCAGCTCTCATCCCACTCTGCTGAATGACTCCCTCCAAGCTTAGCCATGCAATCACAGCGCCGGAGGGACTCCTGCTTGTAGTGTCCACCTTATCACCTGTGTGAGAGCTAACTGACCACTCACTTGCTGGATTAACATTGCAAAGGACACACAGATAACCTGGTACAAAAGACTGCACCTTGCGGTTAGTTACAATTATTAGCTGTGTTTCGTTATCCAAAGTGGCTAATGACACCAGGCTGTAATCTCACTCTCTGGAAAGCAAATCAGCACATGCTGCTATTAGGGCCTTATGAGACCTATAGGACCTCATCCAGCATTCATTTAAATTCTGATAAGTACTCTTCTGCAGTCTTCCCTAATCTTCTCTAGACAACCAAAGTAATCCCAGCAAAAGGTGCCTTCCTTATCCAGTTCCTGGTCCAACAATCTGGGGCAATAAAGATGTCACAGGCATCAAAGATATTGCACCCCTGCTTTCACAGCAGGTAGCAGACTCCATGGTTTCAGCTCCAGGAGAGACCAGAGCTCTCCACTTGAGCAAGTAGGAAGCTCTTTTATTGTCACAAGGCTGGGAAATCACAGCTGAGCAATTCTGTTCCCCACAACAGCACCCACACCCCAAGACACTAGCAGTTTTCCATGTGGAGACAAATATCCAACTAATATTTACAAGCCCAGCCTCATCTGCTTATTTCTGAGAGATGATATAATTGAATAGTTAGAAGAGGGGAGAGGAGGAAGCCTTGTTTAACCTACTTCAGCTAAAAGCCAGGATCTCTTTCTTTCATCTTCTATCCCTTTTGCCTTTGCACTTCAGCCTCCCCCTGTATAAAGAGATAAAATGTGTATTTTTTGCAAAGTACTTGAAAGCCAAGTTGCAAGTTTTGTTATTTCAAACAAAACAAATCTGAGTACATTTTCTGCTAGACAAGTGGAGGGACCAGAGAAGCAGAGCTCAGAGCAGAGGCGGCTTAGTTCTGCACTAGCTGACTGATTTTAAAAGAAGAGCAAATGAAATGTATTCACTACCAGCTTTTCTGCTTTCCTCTTCTCTGAACTTTCCAAGCCAATTAGCACAACCAGTCTTCACCTTGTTTTAATAAAGAGGGATTTACTAAAGGATTTCCTCTTCTGCATGACGAGCTATGCTGATTAATACATAAGACCCCTAGCTCACTTTACAGAGTGCTTTGAAGAAAGTCCATCCGGGGTGGGAATTTCCAGACCTTCTGCCTCACAGATATGCCTCCTCAAAAAAAAAATCTGTCCCAGACATGCTGGAACTCCACTCAGACTCACTGCCCAATTAATTCATGCTAACAAGATACTACAAAGACAAGTATTCTCCTGCAGTGTAAAGCCACCTCATTCCCATGCCTCACTTACCTTCAAGTGCCTGTTTCAAAACAGTACGCTCCTCTAATTGAAAAAGATAAGTGGGAAAAGATGGTGGACGTACAGAAGACACATACACATTTGTATGTGAAATGCATGCTGATAATCCTCCTCCCACCCACATACCACCCAATTAGCAAAGTTCCGCACAAGAGAAATAAAGAGGGTGAGAGAGTGGGCACTTCAGAGCTGATACAAGACCAATGGCATAACCCAAACCTAGATTTTTTTTTTTTTTTCCCACTACAGACTAACATAAAAATATTGTCTATAACTCACAGCCAATTTTGCTAGTTATAGCAAGGTGAAGCAGGATGACAGCTAATGTAGATCTGGGATTCTCCTGCCCACCCACGTACCCACAGGAGGGGACACCTCCATGTGTAGCAGTGTCAGACCACCAACTCTCTGCTTATGTTCTGCCTCTGTCTTCTAGAAGATAACGAGATGTCAGCTCATAACCATGCATCCATTATTACATGCTTCTGTTTAACAAACTGGGCTGGCAGTGACATGCCGCTCCCAATAGCATATAAATAGTTTAGATCCAAACATTCACTAACAGTCAGCCAATGATGCTCTTTCCCCAAAAACTTCCCATATGCATTAGCTTTTGGCAGAGAACCAGTTATCTTACTATTCAATAATTCATAGGTGAGCTACTCAGCTGGGTAGTTCTGGGAATAAAACAACTCATTGCCAGTGCAAACTAAGGAAAAGAAAAAAAAGAAAAAAAATCAGCCCACAAGAACCAAATGAGGTTGTTCTTCCAAAACAGAGAATCCACATCTTTCCTCTTACTTCAGAGTTTATCACTAGGTTTTCTTACCATCTAACCCAATTCCCTTGCTGCAGTTTAAGCCTACTGCAAGTCCTCCCCATAGGTGTTTTTATGTCCTAGTAATCAACTGTCCTATCCCCAATAGCCCACAACTTCAACAAATACTAGGAGTGAATTCTTAGTTCTCTTCTCCTCTCCCAAAGTCCTTTACAAGATGATGTTGACATTTTATATATGTGTATGTATATATATCTTTACAATTCTTTCTTTCTTTCCTCTGCTCTTCAGGTGGCAGAAGCACAGCTTTAGTTCCTATTTAGATTTTGTTTTCTCTGGGCACAAACACTGTGATAGAGTTTTAAATGCCAGAGGAATCACATGCAAAGAATTTGGGAAAGGATCAAATAGAAGAGAAACTTTGAATCTACAGCTCTGACTCTCCTCACGTGCCTGGCAGAGATAAGCCTATAATGGGGCAGAGATCAACAGGTACCATTTGCAACCTCACAAGCAGAGAGTGAGCTGCTTGGCCCATCACAGCAGAATGCATTCCCTATGCTTCCATCCACAGTGTAAAGAAGGGAAAATAGAGGGAAAACAGCCAATCTGTGATGTCCATCATCCTAGGACAGACCCTCCATGTTCCTGAGAACTTGGAACAACTGAGAAAGGACTGATCATCCCCCCTTCCTGGTTTGACAGCAAACCTGGAGCTAGCTGGAACAGGGCTTGAAAGCCCAAATTTATCCCATCTAACTTCAGGCTCTTCACTGAGGCACTCAAGTTAGGAATGCCACCTCCCTCCAAAGCCATTGAGTGAGAGGGACATCTCCAGCGGATGACTTGGGTAGTAGGAATCCCTAGTCGGCATTACCCCTTTCCATCCTGTGCCTCCACAGGGAGCCTACGGCGATCCCAGCCCTCACATCTCTGCTAGGTGGAATGAATGCAGACCTGAGTAAATGCTTTTGTGACACCTGCACAGAAGCGGCCAGTGCCACCCTTCTATATGAACTTCTCCATGAGCAATCAGTGCCTTGTTTAATGAGTTTATTGGTAAGCAGAGTCAGAACATGCATCTGAAATTTGGGTACCATGTCCTGCTCTTGGACAGGAGACACCTCCTGTGTTTAAGCTGCTGCATGCTGCAACAGAGCTACCCTGGGAAGAAAAACAGATACCAGCCTGCAAATACAATGATAAATCCTTGGACTCCAGACAGCGCCCAATTAGTGCCACTGCTAGGGCTCATGTCCAGAGCATGCAGCTGCTGCCTCCAAGGCATCAACTGAGTTTTCCCTTGTCTCCTATGAAGGATCTCACCCACAACCAGAGGAGCTACCAGGCCAAGGTGACTGCTGACTCCAAGCAGCAATTTGACAGCAACAGGCTCCTATTCCATCACCAGCTGCCTGAGCAATTCAATCGCTTCCGTATATTTAGATCCTTTTAATAGAAGAACTAAAAGTTAAGAGCTAGGAGGCTGCAGGAGAAAGTGCCTCCAAGAACTGCAATACTGTCAAAACAGAGAAGAGTCCCTGCTTTAGAAATGCAATGATTGTCAGGGCCTTCAGGTGGTCAGAGCCTTCTGCTCACAGCTAGGCTACAGCATTACCTCACCTTCTGTTTTCAGTTTGAAAGCTAAATTGGGAGCACTAGATGATCCCTCCACAGCTGCTTTCCAAACTGGCAGGCAAAGCAAGAGGCAGAATAGCCAAAAGCAGAAATGTTGATTAAAAAAAATCAGGCCTGCTTTAATAATGGGGTGATGGGATTGGAGCTGGAAAGGGGAGAGATCCAAGCCAGAAAGAGCCTGGTAGGGGAAGGAGAGCCATCCAAGGCAATTATGATAATCAAATATTAACCAGCACTCCTTAATATGTTTACTTTTAATTCTTTGTCTGTACTAGTAAGCAAAAAGGACATGAGGCAATGCTAGACCAGGAAGAGTTAATACAGTGGTTGTCCACTTATCTACAGAGCGGAAAGAGGACAAGCTTCTCCATACAAACCAGGCTCTTCCTCAGCCTCTCCTTCAGGCCTAGTAGGGAATTCGGACCAAGCTCAGCATAGAGCAACACCCAGTTCTCCATCACTTCTCTATTTGCTGCCATAGAGTTCTGCTGCCAATCGTTTAATATCCTGCTCTGCTAACTGTCATCGTTACCCCATTTTTCCATCCTTCACCCTTGATTGATCTTGATTCATCTGAGGAAGATGACGACAATGAAAACGTAACCGTTCAGAAAGAGGCTGAAAGGATGCTCAAACTAAAAGATTTATGGCAAACGTTCAGTCTCATAGATGAAGCAGCTGAGGTCAACAGATATCGAAGCAATTTTTCCCATAAGAATTAATGTAACAAGGGGGGTGGTGCATACAGGAACTTAAGAAATGCATGCAATTTAAAAACACAGGATCAGTATATACAGCATGGAGAAAGGAGAAGCAAGAACATTTTTTACTGTAAGCATTTTTGCTGTCACTATCTGGATGGTTACCTCTTCATCATTGTCATCATCATCTTCAGATGAATCAAGGTAGATCAAATCAATCATGGGCAAAGGATGGAAAAATGAGGATAGGTTCAGGCGGTCCAACAGATGAAATGGCTGAGGTCTTTCATAACAGTGACCGGCTCCAAAAAGCCAGGTGCCAAATAGCCGCTATCTCTGCCATCCGAAAGTCCTGTCTTCCCCCTCCCTCCTTCACACTGTTACCTGCATGCATTTAAACCGTGTGAATTTCATAAGTGCCTGTGTCCAACTCCTCCTCTATTAATTAATTATGAAAAAAATGCTTTATCTACCACATCAGTAACTGTCACAGCAGATTGCTGGTTACAGAGAATCATCTCCCTGCACCCTGTTCCCAAAACTGCTAACTACCTGTGGAGACAGCAGAGGATTTCGCAGTCCCATTTCTTCAGGCCCGGATGATACTGCCCACCTCGAGAAGGGCATGGACTCAAGCTACGGAGGACTCTCTGCCCCCTTGAAACCTCATGTCTTCTCTCTACATCGCCACCGTGTTTCCAGGGAAGCAGCAGCACGCCAGCCTCGCTGCTGAAGCAGACACAGCCCTGCAGCTCTCACCCCCCCCTACATTAGGAAGAGCACTGTCACTTCTGACAGCCGCAGGTGCGGTGGGCTCCCAGAAATCACCCTCTGGGGCTCGGGGTCTCCTCTGCAGCAGGGGGCACAGGAAGGAGGCCAATGATAGAACTGGCAATCATTCTAGGACAGCAGCCTGCTCCCTCGACCGCCCCATCTGGCTATCAGCTCTGTCCCATCTCCTCTGGACTTGGACCAGGAGAGGGAAATTTATTAACAGTCCCGCTCACTGGATAAATCTGCTCTGATGTTTGATTTCCCAGGCTGCTTCTGTGGCTGACCTCAAACTGGGCCAGCACCACAGGAACCATTTGGAGGAGCAGCATCCCTGTAACGCGGGCACATGCCTATCTCACAGACACTTTTTCATGTTGACTGAGGAGGACTTAGGCTGTAGCAAAGGTGATATGCATGACAAGTGGGAAGTACACACTCCATTTCTTCTCCTGATGCCTGGACCAACAGATAAATGCCTGAAGCTGGTTCCATACAGTTTCTGTCGTTCACATTCCCGACTCTTCTGGGACACAAAAAGTAAGGCCATTACCTTCCTCATTCTCACCCACTGCATCAAGATCTGAAGGTGGATCCTGGTCTGAGTCAGTCCATCAGCAATTATCAGCCTGAGGGGTTCCGGCAGCACACACTGTAATGTGGCATCTGGCTCCTTCCAGCCTCTCAGCCACAGATAATAACGCCTCCCAGAATCAGATACCCCAGGTGAAAAGAACATTTTAAACAAGTTTCGGCAATGCTGAGCCATCCTGCTGCGGTGGGCAGAGAGAGAGTATAATTCTGTGTACAGCACTGGAAATAACCTGCATGACTTAAATCTGGGAATATCTGTGGCTAAACCTGTGATAAAAGCCAGAGACAATGGAAAGACAGGCTCCTCTAGTTCCTGTTTATAAGGCTCTAGCGGGATCTGTGGACCCTAATCTGAATTCATCAGTGCAAAAATAGTAGAATAACAGATTAACAAAAGATCATAAAAATCTTAAAAATGCCATAAATAATAGGAAAAGATGGGGGAAAACTTCATCTAGCCAGGCCTTTAAGGGGAACTTGGTGATAGCATCCTGCAAACACCAGAGGAGATAAAATTATTCTGTACCCTCCACGCATATATTGCCTATGGGAGTACAAACACGAACCAATTGGGTCAATGTAAGCAGAGGAGACCTCAGAACAAACAGCAATAAACCTTTTTATTCCTCACTGATTCCAGAAAAAAAACCTCATGGAAGATGAATGTGGTATACAACTTTACAAGTTAGAAAATGAATGATGATTAATATAGTTTTAGGGGTCCTTGGCAGATAAACTGGGTAGTGTTTGAGAAAGCAACAAGAAAAGTAACTATCTTGTCATAACATCCTCAGGCATTAGAAAGATCCTGGCTTGCTTCCACACAACAGACTAATTGAAGATGTAATACTATTCAAATGCAACCCACATTAAGCAGATTAAAACCACATTAACTGAAAGAGTTCAAAAAGAAATTTTAAACGGGTGCACGCACCAGTGGGATCTCTCTAGTGAGAAGGAAGACCTTCTCTAGGATGACGTCTCTAGTGAGATCCCATATGAACCTCTTAAACTGATGCTACCTCACATCTTCATCAAGGTCAAAGATCCAGCCAGCAGGTCGGCACAGCTAAAGCATATCAATTATAAAGTCCCCCACTCAGGCTGTGTAGCCAACATCACACATAACCACGTTTGGTGTCTGAATGACCTTACATCCCTTTGCAGCTGGGGCGACTGGGCGCAGACTTTGGCATAGCTCTGGGATGTGGCTTGTGCTTTGCTTCCTTCCCTCCACACAAAGGCAGCGCTTTAATGTGCAATAAATGACAATCACCATCCTTAAGTGCCTATGGCAGGATAAGATATACAAAAGAGGACAAAATATGCGGCAGGTAAATAACATACTAGAGAGATACATCAACACAGGACAACTTGGTTTCCTTGACAGAATAGGCTTAAGGTAACTGCATTCAATTTATCTTGGTTAATGTAAAGGTCTGGAAAGAAAACCGTTGAGGAAAGAATGCGTCACTCTTGCTAGGAAAGAGACAATGACTCCAAGAGGAGCCTGAGTCAATGTAACACAGTGAACATCAGCTTTCAGCTTAATTCTGTAGTCCAAAGATGTCCAAATCTTTGGATGATTAAGCAAAGCTTACGAAATGTATTGTGAGATGGGCATCACCTCTGCATTGGCATTGCTGAGATCATTTTTGAAAATCTGTTTAATACAGGTGACCATGCTGCCAGAATGATGTTGGGAAAAAAAAAAAAACAAACCTGAGAAGAGGGCTATAAAAAATGAATCAAGGGCTGGAAAACATGCCTTACAGCGAATGGCTAAAGAGACTCTTTCTGGATTGCATACTGAAAAAAAGACTAAGAGATTACTTGTTCTAGTGTTTGAGACTACACAAGGAAGAGACTGCTGATAACAAATAGCTATTTATGTGAGAAGACAAAGGCATAAAGAGAGCTTGTAGTTGGAAACCGAAACAGGCTTAGATTAAGTCATGACAACTGAACCATGAGAGTAAAAAAATGCTGGAATGAGTTACTGAGGCACACACTGAATTCTCCGTCACTTCAGTCTGTGAGCAGATGCTGCACTGAAAATGTACAAATAATCCACTTTTAGATCCACAAAGGTAAACTCACCTTGTTCCTCAGCTCCACTAGTGAGAGAGACTATGCTTGGCATAACTAACTCTCCTGTCTAGACAAACAGCACAAAATGGTTAGAACGAGATTCAAAGAGCTTTTGTTTTCTCACAATGATAAGGAAGCTGGAGTCCCAGCATTTTGGGTAGGCGGACTGGAGCACATAAGCTTCTCCACATTTGCGCTTTTTTTTAAAAACAAACAAACAAACAAACAAACAAAAAACCCCCACCAAAACCAACAACCCATCACAAAACCCAACTGTCTTTCCTCCTCTCTTTAAAAAACCTCTAGGTAGTTTCATTTGCATCTTTTCATTTATATACGTGAGTTGGTTCCTAGAAAGCTCATCAGACTGAAAACTTGCCTATTTCCATGCACAAACTTGGACTTTTGCAAGGCCTCATTACAAGTACCCCAAGGGGAAGAAAAAAATCCCCAAACCACAAAACCTCATTTTGAGTATTTCTCTGGTTTTCTCTGACCTAGCCAACTGCCACCATCTCCTCATCCCTTTAGACCTATTACACTCTTTCCAGCAAACTACCTTAGATGGAGGGCTGCTCCCTTCCCCTCAAGCCCCAGTTCCCCATTTTACAGCACACCAAAATGTTGGCTAAAGGGCCTGTATTATGCATAAGCTACGAACTGCTCAGAAAATCCCAACAGACCTAGCACTATTAAGCCCATCTATATTGCATTAAGTTGTTATTAGCTACTGCATTCTAGCTTATGATTAGGAGAGTAAAATATCTCTTTGCAATCAGCAATTGCTAAGGAAAATCCCTGTTCAGTGCAAATGCCACTGTTGTTTATTGCTTGCTTGACCTCAATCACAGCCACTGTCGGGAACCCCTGTTAGTTTTGGCACTCCAACCAATTCCTCCCATCAAATGCCTGGCTGAGTTGGGCCCAGAGTTGTAGCATATTTGTGACGGATGAGATTTACAGTGCTCGTTTCATCGGATGCAAGAGCAGGTCACAACAGATCAAGAGCCTATAAAGGGTCGGCTGGAATGGCCTTCAGTTGCCATTCTTTCTTTAGCCAGCGGGGATTTATCCCAGATGCTTCTCTGCCACATAAATGGAGTCATTTTCAGTCTCTTCTACATCCCATTCATCCCCTTGCAGCTTGGCAAACAAGCATACAGTCTCAGAAGTCAGCTTCCTCCTGGTCAACAGTAATGAAAAATTTCCATGGTTTCCTGCGATCACACACGACCCTAGAAACAAAGACTCCAAAATCATACAAAATGCAACGGGTCTGTACGCAACTAGGAAATTTAGGCACGTCTGTCAATTCCTGGAACCAATAAGGGTTTTGCAGGTTCATCACTGGGTTCATAAAAGAAAACTGACTGTTTTACCTCAAGTCCTGCAGGCCAATTAAATTTGAATCAGAAGCAAAAGCTGAGATGAGGTAGGAGCGTGTGCACACACATGCTTATTTGGGTTTGCAATAGAGAGGCAAAGAGGAATAGAAATCAGGAACTATATGAAGTGAAATAGAGTGAGAGGAGTGCACGTTGGAAATGTGATCTCTGCTTATTGAGAATATACTGTTTCCTGGCTTTGAAGAAAATAAAGTTTCTTTCTCAGAGACTGGCCCAAGTGTAAAAACACAAACTGGTAAATGAAGGGTTGTTTTCTCACAGAAAGCTCCAAAAGCCCCCTATGCCATTCCTAAAAACTGAACCCTCAGCCTCCCAATATAGTGTCCCATCACAGAACTGGCAGCAGGAAGACCTGCTGGGATGTAGAGAAGCCTCTGAAATTTAATTAACATTCAAATAGTTTCCCTCTAGGAGTGAACATAATTGACGCTGTTTCAGAGCTCGAGGTCAGGATGGNCCCCCCCGATGCTCAGTTTCTGACTAGGACTTCTGTTCATACCAGCAGTGACTCAAGGTCTTTCCTGCACAAACACCACCCCCCCACCAAAAGTGCCGTCGCTATTCTGTGCATTGCCTCCATGTGCCTGCCACAGTCCTCGTGTGCGGCAGGAGAAAATAGTTCTGCTCTAGCGCCAGTGTGCCGGGAGCAGGTGAGGAATAGCATGGTAGCCTGCTCCTGCACCCTCATAGGTACGGCTTGGCATGGTTTATGGCCCAAAAATCATGGGAGAAAAGCACAGACACAATGCCATGGCACCACGTAGCTTTTGCTGGGAAAGAAGGTGGAGGAAAAGAGCCTCTGCTCCCCTGGCACAGGTCTGTGTCAGGTCTGATGTCCTATGCTCCTCTTCAGGTGTGGACAGCTGATTTCACTTCTCTCTGCCTCATACTCTTGTGCAGAGACTGAGGTATCATGAGAAAATGAATTGCTTTTTTTGCCTGCTTGGTATCTTCCCAGTTCCCCCAGGGAGTTGTGGTCAGCGGCATCTCTCTCCCCACAGCTGGGCACTCAGCATGCTTACGTCCTGGTCACAGAGAGGCAGAATTTGATAGGGACAGGACATTCCCTCCTTTCCTGTCCTGTGCCCCTAGCCTTGAAACATGAGAGCTGACAGCAGTTTTCTAACTCCATCCATCTGCCATCTTCCTTGCCCCATGTCTCCTGATGGCAGTGTTACTGCATATAGTGCATGCCTTCCCAAATCTACTTTGCTCAGCTGTCAGCAGCAGCTCTCTGTTTTGCTAGAACATGTATACAAACCTTCCCATCCTCTTAGCTCTCCTATCCCCAAGTCTTTTCCGCTGGCTTTTCTCTTTCAACTATACCCACTACACCAAACCCATACAAGCGGGTACTATCATCTCCGCTCCCTAATGCATCCCCTGTAAAATCAGATCCCAGTCCCCTCCATCATCTCTGGCAGAGAATATCCTGCCACCCCACACTCCAGGATCCATGGCCCTTTTTCTGCCTTGTCCCAGTTCCCACATCCCCTGGACCAAGTGAGAAAGGTTGACAACAGCTGCTGCGCCAAGCTCACCATCTCTGACCTCGCGCTGACGGGAGGTGAGCGCAGCAGAAGTACTCACAGTGTATGTTAGAGAAGAACCTGCATTGCATCCCTGTGCAAACAGAAGCAGAGCCAGGACAACCTCTCCCTCCAGCCAGGCTGCCTTGATGCAGTCTGGGTACCACCAGCTGTATTGCAGTTTGGAGATCTTTTATACAAGTGGTTTCACCTACAGCTTAAACCCAGACAAGAACCACAAGGCTCAAAACCAAAGCAGTTTCTTCAAAACGGCAAGATGGGAAGCACTGGCAAAGCGTCTGACAGTACTTCGGCAGCAGTATGCTCCTGTGGCTTAAAGACAAGGACACGCTTGAGCGAGACTCAAACATGCACAGCCTTGCAGGATGCCCAGCACAAAGTGTTTGAGAGGATTCCGGAGTTCTTTTTTATTCCAACAAGTTGATGTATACATAGGTCCTAGAGGGAGAATAGCTGCCATGGCAGGAAAAATCTTAAAAGGAGCATCTGAATTAGAACAGTATGAGATGTGGTGTTCAGCCCTGTAACGGCCACGGTAGGTGAGCAACTGTCCACAGAGAGATGACCAAGACTGTCTGCCGTCCACTGTGTCTATAAAGGTCTCATCTTTGTTTTCCTGACAAAACTGTGTAACTGGATGTCTGTCTCTCTCAATAAAATTAAGTTGCTCTTCCTGGAGAGTCTGGCCAAAAAACAGGATAATGGCAGCTTATGGAACGTGTATTTGTTTCTCCCAACAATATCTGAGAAATGGATTAGCTGATTTAAACCAGTTCTCTTCTGAGCAAACAAATTCATCTCTCTAGGCAAGGAGCTCTCACACAAGCTTTTACTCAGCCTATCGTTACAACTGCAGAGGTATTTAGAGATGAGCAATGAGCTGCACAAAGGCTGAACGGCAGCGCAGGCAGGCTGCAATCCCATGCAGCAGACCTAGGTCCCCTCCTTAAAGAGGGCTCCCACCTTGCTTATACACGTATCTGGGTATCATCCTCTCTTCTTTCTGGTCACTTGCGCAGGGCACAGCGAGGAGGCCTCCCGGTACTTTGCATCTGATGTGTGGTGCCGCAGACTGAACATGCCAGCTTTGCAAAATCTGCTCCCCAGCCTCCACTGCTCCTGTGAATTCTCCCTGCCATCCGGGGGTTTTGCTTTATGTCTCAAGCCTCCTATATCTCCTGGCCACCACAGTGTGCAGACATGCTCTGTCAGACCAATTTCAATCAAAGAGGTAAATCCGAAAAGCTCTCAAGGTGCAAGGGAGACTTCCCAAGCGAATCTCAGTGAGTGGCAGCACATGAGAACCTTATCCAGAAGGCAGCAAGCAGGGAAGAGACCGGGGTCCTGCAGAGCAAGTCCTAACTGCTACACACCGAGGGGAAAAAGTCAGGGCAGCCAAAATTCATACAACCGCTTTACAAAAGGCGTTTTTCTCCAAAGCTGCATACACCAAACAATACAAAAAGTGGCACTGGGAGTCCCGAGGCTTGTCTCCACAAACATAAAGGTGGTCACAAAGAAGAAGGTTTTAGGTAAGCATCCTTAGCCTGTCGGACTACCTGCCCCTCAAGGCCACAAGGCTGGCAGGAGGGTAGGGTTTGTCTTAGACAAACAGGAGCCATCCTCTTTTCAGCTACATTTGGTACAACCCCATCTCAAAACTCAATCTAAAACCAATGTAAGTGCTGCCACAGCTCCGTCTGCCAGGCCCCAGGACCAATAGATGGTAATTTGTAAAACAAATCTGAGGCCAGCAAAGCCTCTGTGGTTGTTACTGTGCTCTGAACCGTGGCCATTTGGGTTTACAGCCATGATGGAGTAAAAGTGATTCCTCCTTCAGCCTGTCCTTAGACTGACAACTCTAATTAGTTGTTAGCAGCCAAGGCTCTGGGAAGCCGAGTGAGCAATCCTAACGCCGTATTGCTGAGGACAGGGCTACGTGCACAAACACAAGCTCTAAGCAACTTAATCCCAGACACGATACTGCAAGCAGAAAGTGTGTTGACAATGAGGAACAAAACTCTCTGCTCTTAACAAGAGGAGCAGGGGGGTTCTGTGTATTGATAGAAACACAGAAATAACTTTCAGCTTAGTCACACAAACCTCTGTACAACAAATTAGGGGATAAATAGGGAGGATTTCCATCAAAGTGGGACCTAACAACCTGGTCATGCTTTGTTCAGACTAGTGGTCTGAGGTCATGCCCGTGACTACAAATTATTTTCTTCTTTTTGCTAACGAAGGTCTCCAAGTTTGCAAACACTGAACTTGCAGATGGCACAGTTTTCCTGTGGTTTTGAATACAGACACATCTTCCTGAGAATATCAGTTCATTCTTAAGCTCTGATGGTCTAAAATGAACCAGAATATCCCAGAGCTCTGGTTGGTAGTAGAACCCAAGGATTCCCTCCCCTGGGAGCAAGACCTATACCATGTAGAACAGCAATACTGAAGCACAAATGGAAGGGCAGGAAATCCCCAGTCACTACAAGGGTAGAAAAATCACCTTCTTCCCCCAAGTTAGCTCCTGAACTGCACTCCTCAGCTTGGAGGAGGGTGTCAGGCTGGACTTCACTGATGAAAATATGAAAATAATAAAAAAAATTAAACCAGTCACTATTAATAAATACCCTCAGAAATGAAACCAGCCAAGTCTAAAATTCTTAGCAGATGGCTCCATACTCCAGCTCACGTGGCCAAGCAGCAAGACAGATAAGCCAGCTCAGTCACAGATATGGGTCAGCTCTAGCCACGGTGAGTCTCATTTCTCTTAGACTCCCTTCACATAGGCAGGGAGAGCAGCAGGGAGAGCTGCAGGGAGCTCTCAGAAGCCAAAAGCCCAGTCCTAGCCACTCTGCAGAAATATCTCCATGCTAGAAACATGTCTCAAGAGCACTTTCAACGGAACAGTTAATATCCAAGCTTATGTTTCAGAGGGGGCAGGGTACCAGCAAAGAGCATGGACATTAAGCTATGGCTTCAACAGTTGATCGAAACAGTTTAATGCATTTCCATTTCCAGTTGCGTGGATCCAGCAATGCTTCTTACTTATTTACAGTATCACCCCCTCCTCTCCGCCCTGCTCTTCTGTTTGCTACATAGATAACACAGGAAATTGATGCTGACTATTGCCCGCCTGATGTACAGCATTGCCAATGGGTTCAGCAGGATTTTAGAGAAGAATGAATCAACAGCGTGTGACCAGGAATAACAGTTGCCAGCGTGTGAGCTTGAATAGGAAAACATATCTGTGCCCACTTGAACATTGGTTTAAGTGACAAGGGCAACAGATGCCCCAGCAGGACATATTCTGGCTGCCTTACAGGTCAGGGCAGAGCCAGACCTGCTGGTCACCAGCCCTATGGCAATGCCTATGTCTAGGACTATGCAATGGCTCCTGAAGTCCTGTTAACCATGATAACTGCCCCTCCAAAGAGAACGTCACTCTACTTTCCTGATTACACCTAATATTCCCTATACTTTGGAGATAAAGCACAATAATCCACCAGCTGTTTAATGCAGCAAAACTCTACCCAAGGGCAATAAGCATAATCGTTTGGAGATCAATCCCAGATGACTGTGGACTATTATTTTAGATCCAGAAGGGGCCAAATTCACAGGCCATGTTATTCCAGGAAAGGAGACATTCAGGTTAATTCCTTTTCTAGTCTTTCCTCCTGCCAAGATATCACCTGCTGTGTGACCCAAAGATGAGAAGCAGGATCATCTTTCAGACTTGACTATCCAAAACAAGGTCAGCCCTACATAAATATCTCCTCTTCCTTCTCCCCTTCTTTCTCTGGGCACTTAGAGACACCAAGACTTCTTCCAAAGACAAAAATGGCACCAGCAAAAGTCTGTTTATCCAGCCATCACAATTTGGTGGCTGGATTAAGAGATTCAACATCTCTCAACAGAGGAGACAAGTGCTCTGCTACCAAGCTTTGGTGGTTTTTCAAAGAGGGAAAACCCATTCAGGTGACCGAGGAAGAGCCTGAGACAGCAAGTAGTGAGTGCTGTGAGGGAGGATAAACTGATCTGTGGGAAAATACTGGAGTGGATGTATCAAGGATCTTGTATGAAGAGGAGTGCAGGGTTGAGCTAGACTTTAACTGAACTGTCCAGTAGTTTATGACATGCTGGTTAGGACTAATAAAGCATCAGAGTTGGCACAATATCATTCAAGCAAGATAATGTACCAGGACTGCAATTTACACCACACTGTTATAGAGGCTCTAACAGAGAAAATGTAATATTCACCATGATAAGACAGTCATCTCCAAGACCAATTCTAGCAACAGATACAGTTTAGAGTCTCTACTAATCTTTGTAATTCACGGAAATGCTATTTTGACCAGGCTTTTAGGATACGTGGCTAATGTTTTTGTTTGTTTGTTTGGGGTTTTTTTGTTTTGTTTTTTACAATTTGTTATTATGTGCTTGCTAAATTTGTATCTAGGTAGCATGCTTTTCACTGATTCACACATACACACTTTCTTTCCTCTGTTCATACATATTGGCAAATGACACTTTGTATTCCAAAACCCAGAGTGCTGCACATTTTCAAGCTCAGGGTGTATTTTACAGGCTTACACTATCTCACCTACAAGGGTGACCCACCCCTGATTTTAAACCCATCTCTGCAGAGGATTCATTTTTCTGCTAGGATTTTTCTTGAGCAAGTACATGTTCCTGAAAAAAGCCTTGACAACAGCATTAACAATAGCATTGATATTATTAACACCAGCACTCTGCCCTTCCATTACTATTTTTATTTCAAGATTTCAAAGTGCTATGTTCATTATGCCTCATAAATCCTTGAAGAGATGGGTCAGTTTTATTCCTGTTTTGAAGGTAGGGGAAAAGACGACAAGAAATTGTCACTCCAAGTGGTAGCCAGATTCCCAGGAGTTCTGACAAGCCCAATTTCTCACTCTAACCAGTATATAACATTTCTTCATCCTAACCACAGAGCTATAAGGCTGCAAGGACTTTCATGAACTTATTAATCTTTCAAAGCTCTACAGTTCAGACCAAGAAGTCCAGGGAACAGACCATCCAGACTGTCAGAGAGCTGATGATAGACAATTACAGCTTGTAAGATAAAAGGAAAGCAACTTTTTCTGCTTGCAAAATACAAAAAACAATAAAAAGCCCAAACACTTTTTTTTTTTGACAGCTGACTCCTTCTTTTTGTCTTCTCATTCTCTTTCCACCACTGCAGTGCAGTTGGCAAAGCCTATTTCTGGGCTAGTTTGTTACAATACAGCACTATATGCATGAGGGTGAGGAGAGAAAAAGAAAAGAAAAGAGAAACACAGAAACAGGTTCTGACATCTAATCAGATCTGCTGTATTGATTTTGCAACTTTAGCTTTGGAGCAAATCAGAGAAACAACCACATTATCACCCAGAATTTGCTCTTCCCTTGAGTGAGCCAGTTCAAAAGGAGCCAGTTCACACCGACACATAAAAAAACGCCTGCATGCACACACACATGCACACGTGTGCGCACACCCGTGTGGACGCACACCCCACCTAAGCAGCTCTCTGATGGGATGCCAGGCTGGGGTAGGCGGGGGAAGTGCTCATCACGGAGGCTACAGGAGCCACACGATCCCTATTTCCAAGAAGATGAGAATTCCACAGCAAGCCACTGGACTAATGAGCTACCCACGCTGGAGAGCAGCGTTTCAATTAACCACAGCGGCCCCCGCTGCAGCACCCACCTCCTTCCAGCTGCATGAGCAAGGAGGAGAGGGATAAACAGCGGCTGGGGGGGGTGTGGGGGAAGGGGGAGCCTATAAAGGGGATGAGGGCGATTCTTGCTCTACTTTCTTAGTTCGCAGTTTGTTTTTCTTGCTGATGGAAGGAGCAAATTGACAGCCCCGAAAGCAAAGCTGCCTGCTCAGGCACCATAAGGTCCTTCCACAGTTCCCAGGCAGGAGACAGCTCAGGTGTACAAATACTCAGTACGCACCCAGCTCCAACTAAGGGGTAGACAAAAGTGAAGGAGAAGGGAAGAGGGTCGTTTGGGTGGGCTGCCGCATGGACCACGCCACCATTACTTGGGTGAGATCACAATAAAGCATTGCTTGGCCTTGGGAAGAGCTACAGGAAGAGTACATTGAGTTGCTCTTTACACAGAAGTTCATCACATCTTCGCCTTCTTGGGGGTCACATCAAAGGCTCAACCCCCAGAACAACTTCTGGCTTGCACCTACCAACTTTTTCTTGTGTGGGCCCAGAATTCAGGGCTGTGATCCCCTTCTAGACCACCTAGTAAGCCTGAATTCATCCCAGGCTCGGCACTGCTGCTCCCTCTGCAGGGGCAATGACAGTCAGCGAGGACCACATGGTTTTCAAACATCGACACCAAACTGGGGACATCATCAGGCGTGGTTCTTTCCTTCAGAGTGAGATTTTGCTGCATCTCCCATCAGTTCTTAGCGTGACCAAGAGTCACCCTCCCTGCCATGCCCCATACACCTGACCCAGCCTGCCTTCTAAAACAGCTTAAAGCAAGACGCCGCACATTTCCATCCTGCTTGAGGGAAGCTTCTCCACACATACTTACCTGCATGGAAATCGTCACACATTTCCCTGTCCCCATCCTGTAATTTAATTCCTGCCATGCTCCTGAGTAGACAGAGATAATTTTAAAAGGGGATCTTGGAATAGTCTAAGTGCGTGCAGGACTTTGCACACCTCTGTTACTGCTGCGCTCCTACCAGCTCACATCTTTGAGCAGTGTTTCTGGTTGGCTTCAGCCAGGTTATCCGCTCTGGCCGCACTTTTTCCTGGGGAGCGAGTGTGGCAGCACATCTAACGAGCACTGTGGTGCTGTGTGTGGAGGCTTGTCAGTCACAGCCCAGAGGCAGCGTGCCTGAGGACAGATTGACGTGCTCCCTACCTATCCCACAGCTACCAGATCCGCGCTGCTCAGAGGACTCTGCGAGAGTTCAGCAATGGCACTATCCCGATGGGATGAGGTCTGCAGGGAGGGCTGCTCCTACAGTCACAGCTCTTTCTAGACCAAGGCATTTTAACCAGCTGCCTTACCCCTGTCCGATTCAAAGTCTTTAAGGAGAGAGCACAGACCCCCGCATAACAAAACACACCTCAACAGTATGGGAGCTGAGCAGGCACTCACTTCTCTGGAGGCAGAGAGAAATCACTGCAGGGAAAGGATGGAGATAGTCACCCAAGGCGGACACCAGCAGCATCCTTCCTTTCACCTTTGTGCACAGGTATTGCCTTCAAGCGGAGCTGGGAGCACCACCCATCCCTGAAATCACTCAATACACCACATGCTAAGAATCATTTTTCTGTTACTCACAGCTTTATTGCTTGAGAACCATTTGGAAGTATGCAGTCCTTATTAGGGTCTGCCTAGCACTGCTTTTCAGGCAAAATGTCTCAGGTATGTCCAGAAATGACAGCGGGGGTAACTAAGCTGAAGAAAGAAAGGGTTGTGGCGTGGAAATGGTCTAATTAACATTCATTTGCTACCTTTTCAGTGCTTGACTTTACAAACTTACTCACATGCTCTGAAGGTATTTTACAAATATGTATTGCTCACAAACCTGGTAAAGCTGCTGTTCTGCACTCATCCACTGATAGAGAAATGGAAAGCGTTATATACAACCACACACAACACCTCTCCCTTCCATCTGCAAAACACTGGCCGTACAGTATCCCGCCCTTAGCCTTGTGAACCCAGACCAATTAAATATAAACTCTTCAAAGGTCCCTACACAAAAGTGATGTGTCTGCTCAGCCCAGTAAGATAGGTCAACTCTGCCTGAAAGCAAGACTGAGCGTGTTAACCCTGCTTCTCCCACAGGCTTTTATGTACACAGGCATTCAGACAGGTGCTCTGGTACTGTAAGGTTATACTCACACTGCACGTTGAGCTGCACCAGGGCTTCCCGGGGTCTGATGTTAAAGCCATTGTACCTGGCTGTCTGACACTTATAGGTTCCACTCATTTCTCGGCTCACGCTCTCCAGGTGCAGCTTCCCATCATATGTCTCCATCGTCATTGTCCCTGAAGGCATGGGGGTTTCCTTATCTACCCGGGACCAGATGATGGGTGGCTTGGGCTTCCCTCGAACCTCACACTGCAGCTCAGCCTGGGACCCCTCCCGGACGGTGATGGTGGACTGACCCTTAGGGACACTGATGGTTGGTGGCACTAAAAGGGAGACAAGAAGGGAATCGTTTTACAGTGAATTTCCAGCAAGCAAGGAATATTCTTGAGATGCTTGTGTTCGAGCCACACCAACAGCTCTGAGCTCCAGAGGTTTCCACTTAACACACTGCAACCCCTACAGGGGCATATTGCCCATGTAAGTCATCCTACAGGGTCTAGAGCTGCAGGGCATCAAGGAAGATCCAACAATGTATCCCAATGGCAAGTACTGGCTGTATTGGGACATTCTCTCAGCTTCCACCCCTCTGGTAGCTAATTGCTATCTAGCAGCAGGGCTAGCACAGAGGAATCCAAAGGCAAAAGCCTCTTTGATCCATTTCTCCACTTCTGGTTGGTAAATTTCCCAAATAGAACTGCAGTCTTTCAACCAAGAAACAGGAGTCATATCTGCCAAGGTATCTAGTTCCCTTATACAGGTCAGACCAAAACTAAGATTTACAGGATTAGTGCTTGTAGATCTCCTCTCCAGCCTTACCAGACATCCAGGATCTCTTAACTCCTAAATCACAGCCAGGAGCCAGCTCTGTTAAATGCCTCTGCTTGCTTTACATTGAGATTTATAGTGCAGTAGTTACCTCTGGCTCACTTGAGCAAGAGATGGGTCCCACCAAAGATGACTTCAGGCATCGTTTCCAGGCCAGGCTGGGAACAGCAGAACTGCTGCCGAGCCGGGGCTAGAGCTGGAGGCACAGTAATGCTTAAAAAAAATCCAGCTATCAAGTGACAAAACTTTGCTGATAAGTAAAGCTGAAAAGAAACCCAACGACTGCAGCTAAAGGCTGCAGAGGTGTTGGTGGGAAGAGCTTTGTTGTTCACGTCCCCAAGTCCAAGAACTGAGGAAGGGGGTTTTTGTATTAAACCCCATGTAATACTGACATTTTATTTGTATTAGGCTTCAGAGTTAACAGTTCAACTGAGGTAAAACAGGGCCATAATCACCTTCTGAAGGCTCCTCATTCAGCCCCTCCTGCTGACAGTGGCAACACTTGGATTGACATTTCCATAGCTGCCAAGGGCCACGTACTTTGTTTCCATTTAAATCAAAGTTTAGAACTACAGAGGCTGTAACAGGCTGGCCTGACCAACATTAGCCCAATTCAGTTCCGGCAAAGGAGTGTGCGCTATGGTAATTGCACACGTTACAGCCCACAGCTGCTGTAAGAGCAAATTTAGGATGGCTCCAGCCCATTCTCCCTCTGCAGTGACCTCCCTATGCGACAGGGAGGCCGTATTTTCAATTTGCAGGTCTCCTGTGGGCTGGGGAATCTCATCACACCCTGTCCCGCACAGTGCAAAGGGATGACAGCGCTCTCGGCGCCCAGCGCTGCCAGCAGCTGCTCACCTGGCGAGAGGCAATTTTCTCCATGGGAAAAAGCTGTAAATTGAAGATTTTTTTTTTAATTAAAGCTATCTCCTCAGAGCTGCTCAGTGGAGGCGGCCACCTTAGTGAGCTCAAGCTTTGCTCAGCAGGGAAACATGGAGCCACCGCTGCTGCCTTCCTGCTCTGATCCTGTGGTCTGGGGAAAACCCGCTGGGTTTTTATGCGGGAACCACGTGTCAGAGGCGGCTCATGTCTGTCACGGGGATGCCGCACGCTGGACAGCCTCAGCTGCTGCACGAAGGGCTGCTCCAGTGGGGACAGCCATTTTCATTCCCTGGGTCACAAAGCAGTCCTGCTGGCCCAGGATGCCAGCGAGAGGCATGAAAACACCCCAGGCTGCCCTCCTGTCCTTCCCCGTCAGCAGCGTCCACATGAGCATGTGGGGCTCAGGCTCCACTGGCCGGGCCAGAGCTCGGGGCAACCTGCCGCCACAGCACCTCCTTTGAGGTAGTGGCCGGCTGGCACCTGGATCAACACCTGCACCAACAGAGACTTGGTGGGATCATGCAGGGTCTCCCAGCCCTTCGCAGCCTCCTACCCTTGCAGTCTTAAATACAAATGCACTCTGCCATCTAGTGATCTTGGGCAAAAAGGATTGCTCCTGGCAGCAGCAGCCATACAAGGTCAGGAGAGCCGGCTTTGCACCAGGATTGTGGGGTTGCTCAGGTTTTATTCCCTGCTGGTACAAGGATGGTGTCTGCTGGCACAGAGAGCACCCTACTTGCCCTTTGGTGTTTAGTAGGTCCCTGGCATAGTCAGGGCTCAGTCTCCAGGCTGCTGCTGAGCACTGAGCACAGTCCCATTGGGAGCAAGCTGGCCCCAGCGTTTCTCTGGGAAGACGGGAGCTTCCCAACGCATCAAACAGTCATAGCACCTTCTGCTGGGGGGACGAATGAGCAATGTCCAGAATCAAGACTGGGATCAGCCTGACCAATGGATCCAGCACAACCAGTGACTGAGAAGAAACTTTCCATGAAAGTTCAGGACAAAATCTGTAGGCAACTGGCCCCCTCAGGAGTCCTCACCAGATCACTAGCCCAATGTTGCTTTGTGCCATACCCTCCAGGTCCTGAAAGGCAACAAGATAACGTGGGTGTAATGGAGAGCAGAGCTGGACCCACCACTTCCCCAGAAGGAAGAAGGCAGCCCTGAAACCCTGCATTTCAGTCCTCAAGGTGACTGACGAACACACTTATGGATTAGTCCTGTCCTCACCAAGCCATGGAGTGGAGCTTTGACCCTGATCTTAAAGGGGGGAGGCATTTATAACACTTGGACTCCTACAGAAAGTGTCCAAGACAGATTGCAGTTGCAATCCAGTAAACATTAAAGCTCTTCACACAATTTGCTATGACAGATGATGCCAATCTCCTGGCCACAGCTCTGAAAAAAGGGACATTCCTCATAAGCAATGCCAAAGAGAAGAAAGAATAGCTTTATTTCTCTTTTACTCCCTTCTAAGCAAAGGGACATTTTAAATTTGGTGAAATACCATCCCCTCTTTCTTCCTTCACAATTTGGAGGCTCCTTTGAACAATCACACTCTAAACCTGTCTCTGTAGTTTTAACTGGACTGCACTTTGGACTTTTCACAGGGAGAAAACATTAAGGAAGATCTGTTTGGTGCACAACACATCTGGCAGAGGATCTGTAACTGTTACCTGTCTCCAATCTCAGCCAAATGCTTGCCTGAGGACATGATACTTTTTCCCACTGGGATTCAAGACACTCATGAGAGGTCCTTCAAAAAAGCCAGAGGGATAGGGGTGGGGGGCAGCTAGTGATGTTAGCCACTGTCCTGGGGTCCCTAGCTGCCACAGAGAGGCTCACCTGTCTCTGAGGAGATGTTCACCTCCACACTGAGGTCAGGAATGTGCGCTCCCTGGAAGGTAGCCACGCACAGGTAGGTGCCGTAGTCACTGAACCTCAGGTCAATAATCTCCAAGCTGCAGGTCACAGGTGGGAGTTCGGGGTCATTCCTGGTGATGAGCAACCGGTCTGAGAACCTAGCTGGTTTCCCATTCTTGTACCAGGAATAGACAACTTTCTCCTGGGGTATAGCATCCACATGGCACGAGAGCTTCAAGTCCTGCCCTAACTGGATGGTCTCGCTCTCTTTGATCACATCAGGGGTGATTTGGAACGTGGCATTCTTCATGGCTGGGACAAACACAAGTGCAAAACTGGTTAGGGACAGCAAACCATCTTGCATGGGACAGGACAACAGCTCTTTGCTCCTCAGAAAGGCAACATCTCCATGCAAAACCTGCCTCTAGACCTCCCCCAGTTACGTTCCCACAACAGATCCCCAGGCCCTCACATCTGGCAGTCTGGGATCATTCTCTAGCCCAGGACAGTGCTACGGTCTGGGATGAGGCTGCAAGCAGTGCTAGCACGCCTGCTGGTCTGGGAGCAAAGAAGCTTGCACAGCAGCTTCTCCAGAATACTAATCTCTGCTAAGTATCACATTCACCCTCAGCTGTACAAGAACAGCCAGGAGAAATGCAAATCAAGCCCCTCCACCCTGAAAACCCATACACTGAGAAAAAGAGCAACTTACACCGCACCAGCAAGTTCACCATCTTCTTTGCTGGGTTCCCCACGTTGTTGATGGCTGTACAATTGTAGTAGCCTGAGTCCTCCACACGGATCCTCCAGAGAGTGAGGTTGCCTCCTTGCACGAGGCTGTTGGGAGGCATTGGGCCAGGTGAGTGAGACCAAACCACCTCTGGCAGCGGGTCACCACCCGTCAGAGAGCACTGCATAGTGATGTTGTCACCAGGGTTGACCACCAGTGTCTCATTGACAGACAGCTTCAGAGCAGGTGGGGCTGGAAGAGTACAGAGAGGGACACTTCAGAGCTTGAAAAAGACCCACCCACTTGCCTGTGCACAGCTTCATACTTTACAGGATTTGAAGATGGCTGTTTTTTGAGTAGGGAGAGCTGGAGGGATCCAGCATTTCATTACAAATACAAGGCATTTGTGAATCTAAAGCATTATTATTACAATGTCTTTGAGTTAGAGCACCTTGCTCTGTTAGAGTTCGGAAACACTGCAGGCAGGACCTCACACTGCCCAAGAACAGAGGTCAAACCTAAAACACTGCTAGTACTGCTAGTGCTTAGGATTGGGCCACAAGGTAGGTATGATGTTTTATCAGTGTTTAGTGCAGGTTCTCTAGGCTTAGGACTCAGGTCAGAAGAAACGCCTGATGAACCCCCTTTGCACAGACAAAATTCAGCAGCAGAAAATCCAAGGCTAGGGACTTCTTGACTCCTGAGGCAAACAACTGCAGCAAGGCAGAAGGACAAAGGAAAGCTGCTGTGGCTCTGCATTACCTACCTGCACTGCATCCAGCCCACTCCCCTGCAGATATCACAGTGCCTTCTGTTCTCCCTGTCACTCCCCTGACTCTAGACAGGCCCTGCAGAAGCATCACTGGAGAAAAAGCTCAAGATAGCTCCTACTAGAGCACCTTTATCTCCTTTACTGAAACACTATTGTATGAGCCACAGTTAGTCTGCTTATGCCTTGGACAGAAACAGCGCACTGGACTGAGCCCTGAGAAAGAAAGGAAAAAAAAAAAAAAAAAAAAAAAAAAGGGGAAAAAAAAATGCATTGTAA